>LR749802.1:1407017-1603454 GCA_902729485.2 Mus minutoides | reverse complement strand
GCATTAATTCTGGTGTTACTGAGACCCCTTGAGTACCTGTAATAAAGTGATTGACTAAAAGCTCTCCATGTTGTCATGCTGCTCTCTCCTCTCCTCTCCTCTCCTCTCCTCTCCTCTCCTCTCCTCTCCTCAGCCCCATCATGTGTCTCCTATAGTGAGAACCATAGCCATGGGCCATCAAGATGAAATAGACTTTGGAGAGCATAGAATCTACACCTATTATTTTTCAGATACAGAAAATGAGTCCCAGAAGGACCAGATCCTCTGCCCAAGGTTATTCTTGATGCAATGCTGGTAAGGTACCTGTGCTACCAGGGCAGGGCATTGCAGCCACCCAGCCACCCACCCACCCAGCCACCCACCCAGCCACCCATCCATCCACCCACCTATCTACCTATCCATCTACCCACCCATCCACACACCCACCCATCCATCCATCCACCCATCCACCCATCCATCTACCCACCCACGGAAAATGTCAAAAGTTGCCCTCTAGCTCCTTCTGCAACTCTCCTCTATTTTTTGGTACTGAAGTTCCCAGAAAGTTCATTTGTTTTTAAAGCAGGATGTAACCCTTTCCCCCTGATAATGCAATGTAAATTGTGCCTTGGGTCCAATTGCTTGTCAGTCCTTGTCATCAAGTTAGGATCCCTGTCCCTTGAGATACCTACTGTGTAACTGAATCTCTCTTGCTCAATGCTCTCTGTTCCATCCATGTATCAAAGGTCACATCCTTGTGGACCGTACTGACACCACACTGCAGTGGGGCCTGGGAGACCATGTCACAATTAATTTCTTTGTGTATTTCTTAAGCTGTTCAATGGCTCTGTGAAAATAGCTGTTGACTGGGTTAATAAATAAAAGGATTAAAGAAGAAACACTTTATGCCAGTAAGTGTCATGGAATCCCTGGTAAAGAAGTTTTCTAGGTCAGAGGTGGGGACTTTGTGTCTGCTTCCGCTCCTCCATGCTAGGATTTTGTGTACTTTAAACCCGGGCAGTTCTTGATGGTGCTGGTACACATACAAACTCCAGTCCTCTTGTGTCTGGAAGACTCTGCTTTTTTTGGAGTCATCCACCATCTCTGGCTCTTATAATCTCTCTGCCTCCTTTTTAGCATGGATCCCTGAACCTTGAGGGGACATATTCGATAAATACACACTAACCAAGCAGTTATTTGCAGATGATACTCACTGGGGAAGAGAAAAACCCATTTTCTCCAGTGCAGGGACACTGAGTACATCAGTCAGAGCACTCTCCATGGACCACACCCACTGCCCCTGCCTTCCCAAAGTCAGAGGGCAGAGAGGGATGATGCCAGCAGAGAATGTTAGGACATCCTACTTACTGGGAAGGCAAAGTCCTTGCTGCTTCCTGGGGCCTTGATTTCCATGCTTTGAACCAAATAGTGAAATTGCATCCTGCTGGCAAGTCTCTCTTGTGTTCCCCGGGAAAGACATAGCCAGATGTGCCCAAGGATACGGTAGGATCTAGAGGCAGCAGCATCTGATGGCAGTGCTGGCCTGCTGCCATGCCCATGGGTGTGTGAACATTTCCTGCAAGTCAAGAGAAAGTCCGAGTCCATCGGCTACCATCCTATGTGACACAAGGGAAAGAAAACGAGGCTCTTCCATTTTCATTGGGTAGATATTGGAGTCCCTATCATGGAGTGGTAGTGGGTAGTCAATCTCTGAGCTCTTATCTTGAAGATTCCCAGTCAAGGTCAAGCTCTGAGTGCCCTGAGGAGCCAGATCACCGTCTTGGACACTGTTTTAGTGTGTTACAGTGTTCTGCTTCCACCAGAACGTGGGGGTCTTATAACATTACAGGAGGAGGTATAGAATGAGCTAGTTTATATAAGCTTAGAGTCAGCTCTCTGGAGTTTAGTCCCCAGACATAGAATTTAGGAACTATGTGAAAATAAACATATTGTTTATTCTCTAAAAGTCTAGCTCTGCTGTCTTAAAATGTAACTGACTATAGTACTATACATCAGCTACTCTGAGCTGCGAGTACGCTGGGCCTCTTTAAAGCATCCTGCATAGGAAATAGTAAGTCCTCAATAAATCTTAGCCATTATTTTATCATGTCATTCGTGGCCTTTCATCCCCTGGCAAGAAACATTTTATTAGAGAGACAGAGATATGTTTGTCCTTTTAAATTGGTCCTAAAAAAATCTAGAAGTGAAAAGCAATGAGTTCATGTTGGAGACGCACACCCCCTGTTCCCAGCTCAGCAGTGCTGCTCGTGAACGTTCCCCTCCTGCCCTTCCCAGTCCTGATTCCCTCACAGGCTCTTGCTTGTGCCCAACAGCGGCCATTTGCACTCCACATGCCAACTTCTTTTTGCATCGTTGGCTTTTCTTCTCTAGACAGAAAATGTTTATAAAAATGACAGCCATTTTATAAACATAATGCTTTGCAAGGCTGTCCGGCCTGGGTCGTGGGTGCTGAGCTCCCTCATCCAGCCAGCCAGACCTCTCCTGAGATGCCAACCAGGGAGGTTTCTTCAGGGATAATTGATGTTTGTTTCTGGGCAAGTCCAGATTTGAGCACCTTTTAAAGAGTCAAGCGCCTACTACATGTTGGCTTCTCAAAGTAATAGTGCTTGGTGGCTGAAGGTTTTCTCTCACCATTGTGGAATCCCCAGGGCCCCCGGAATCGGTGTCCTAGTCAGTCCACACTCTACACTGTAGCAGTGTTCTCCTTATACCCCTTCCTGCTTGTAGCTGGTCAGGGATCTTGTGACTTGATCTTATAAAGCAGAGTCTTAGGGCTGGGGTGCTGATGTAGTCAGTAAATGCATGCAGGAAGGAGGGCCTACATTTGGTCTTGGCACTCGTGTTAAAAAGCTAGCTGTGGTGGCCTCACTTGAAATTCCAGCACTGAGGACGTAGAGAATGACTGGCTGGCTAGCCTACCCAAACCACTGATCCCCAGGTCCCAGTTACATACTCAGTTTAGAAATGAAAGGTGGATATCAGTCATAAAGAGGGACACATGAGGTCAACCTCTGGCTTACACACAAAACTGCTAATATCTGTGTACACATGCACACACCTGTGTACACACATCAGGATATGCACACAGCCACAAACAACTGATGTTCCAGACATAGGATCTGCAGTGCAAGCAACCAAAAACCTCTGTGAGCATGCAACCCTGGTATGTGTGAACTTATATTAGAATTTTATACAACAGCCAGACCATACATCAAATACCAATAAGATAAACTCCTTTCTTGCAAAAAAAGAAAAAGTGTAAACACAATTCTCAACATTTCCTTTCTCAAGAATACAGCATGTGTACCTAAACGCTAAACTTCCTGACAGTAGACACAGATAGGAACAAAGACCGCTAAGGAATGTGTAACGTCCACAAAGGTATATTATTCATTCCCATGCTGCTGCTGCTGCATGCCTTATGTCACACTGAAAACTTCTTGTAAACCAACTCTGAGCAAAAGAAACTACGTTGTAAACATAGTGGGCATAATGAGAGAACTTACTGTTTTTAGGAATCTCTTTCAGGCATCCCTTACGGAAAGTAAATAAATAGTTTGTAAGCAAATTACTTAAACACAAATTCATCTGTTTTCTAAACTTCAACAATGAAATTTCTTATAACAACTCTACTGCCACAACAAGAGATCCAATAACCAAGAGGCTCAGAAAATAAAACTATGTTTCTTGATCATTTCCAATCTGGGTGCTTAATGATTGTTGTAGAATTGGGAGAAACATGGCCACTTTGAAAGAACCTCTCCACTATGCTAGAAATGACCCGTATGTTCTTAAAACCAAAACAAACAAACATTGCAGAGCTGGGGACACAGCTCCTCTGGAGAGAGCTTGCCAGCATATGCAAGGCCTAGGCCTGGCACTCTGTCCCCAACCCTGGAAACAAATTACAGATGTGGCAGGCCTCATAGACAAGGATGGTGTCCTAAACATTCAAAGAATGGATCCAGACAAGTTTAAACAGACTTTTCCTCATCGGGCAGACAACAGCCCCAGATTCCATTTCAGGTCTGTGGTGACACTGTTTGCCTCCTCAGAAAAGCTAGTGGCCGACTCATGTCCCTCTCTTCCAGACAGTTGCAAGTAAGCACACATCTGTGCATGAGGGTGTGCATCTGTGATGCTCACACTTTACAAACATACACTCCCGCCCTGCCAGCTTGCTAAGCCCATCTCAAATAGATGGGCTTGCTTCCCTCTGAATGGTTCCTTCAGTTCCTCACACAGGCCGGAAACTGGTAAAACCAACTTTGACATCTCAGGTGTTGTCTCTGAAGCACACTTAATGATGGAAACGCAGACATGTCCCCCTGTTTAACCCCTCCTACTGAATAAGGTCATGTTGGGTCTCAACCCCCATGGTTCTCACATAACCTTTGGTCTTACTTACTTATGGGGCTCTGTATGTCATTCTTCAGCCAATGAATGCAGAGAGTCCTTTCCATTCAATAACCTTCCATCCCTGGCATCAGCCCAAGGGTTCTACCATCCCTGAAGCTAATGTCGTTAAAGCATGTGACTGGGCGTGGGGCACAGAGTTAAACAAAGAATTCTCAACTGAGGAATATCGAATGGCTGAGAAGCACTTGAAAAAATGCTCAACATCCTTAATCATCAGGGAAATGCAGATCAAAACAACCCTGAGATTCCACCTCACACCAGTAAGAATGGCTAAGATCAAAAATTCAGGTGACAACAGATGCTGGCGTGGATGTGGAGAAAGNTCCAGCCAGCCAGACCTCTCCTGAGATGCCAACCAGGGAGGTTTCTTCAGGGATAATTGATGTTTGTTTCTGGGCAAGTCCAGATTTGAGCACCTTTTAAAGAGTCAAGCGCCTACTACATGTTGGCTTCTCAAAGTAATAGTGCTTGGTGGCTGAAGGTTTTCTCTCACCATTGTGGAATCCCCAGGGCCCCCGGAATTGGTGTCCTAGTCAGTCCACACTCTACACTGCAGCAGTGTTCTCCTTATACCCCTTCCTGCTTGTAGCTGGTCAGGGATCTTGTGACTTGATCTTATAAAGCAGAGTCTTAGGGCTGGGGTGCTGATGTAGTCAGTAAATGCATGCAGGAAGGAGGGCCTACATTTGGTCTTGGCACTCGTGTTAAAAAGCTAGCTGTGGTGGCCTCACTTGAAATTCCAGCACTGAGGACATAGAGAATGACTGGCTGGCTAGCCTACCCAAACCACTGATCCCCAGGTCCCAGTTACATACTCAGTTTAGAAATGAAAGGTGGATATCAGTCATAAAGAGGGACACATGAGGTCAACCTCTGGCTTACACACAAAACTGCTAATATCTGTGTACACATGCACACACCTGTGTACACACATCAGGATATGCACACAGCCACAAACAACTGATGTTCCAGACATAGGATCTGCAGTGCAAGCAACCAAAAACCTCTGTGAGCATGCAACCCTGGTATGTGTGAACTTATATTAGAATTTTATACAACAGCCAGACCATACATCAAATACCAATAAGATAAACTCCTTTCTTGCAAAAAAAGAAAAAGTGTAAACACAATTCTCAACATTTCCTTTCTCAAGAATACAGCATGTGTACCTAAACGCTAAACTTCCTGACAGTAGACACAGATAGGAACAAAGACCGCTAAGGAATGTGTAACGTCCACAAAGGTATATTATTCATTCCCATGCTGCTGCTGCTGCATGCCTTATGTCACACTGAAAACTTCTTGTAAACCAACTCTGAGCAAAAGAAACTATGTTGTAAACATAGTGGGCATAATGAGAGAACTTACTGTTTTTAGGAATCTCTTTCAGGCATCCCTTATGGAAAGTAAATAAATAGTTTGTAAGCAAATTACTTAAACACAAATTCATCTGTTTTCTAAACTTCAACAATGAAATTTCTTATAACAACTCTACTGCCACAACAAGAGATCCAATAACCAAGAGGCTCAGAAAATAAAACTATGTTTCTTGATCATTTCCAATCTGGATGCTTAATGATTGTTGTAGAATTGGGAGAAACATGGCCACTTTGAAAGAACCTCTCCACTATGCTAGAAATGACCCGTATGTTCTTAAAACCAAAACAAACAAACACTGCAGAGCTGGGGACACAGCTCCTCTGGAGAGAGCTTGCCAGCATATGCAAGGCCTAGGCCTGGCAGGCACTCTGTCCCCAACCCTGGAAACAAATTACAGATGTGGCAGGCCTCATAGACAAGGATGGTGTCCTAAACATTCAAAGAATGGATCCAGACAAGTTTAAACAGACTTTTCCTCATCGGGCAGACAACAGCCCCAGATTCCATTTCAGGTCTGTGGTGACACTGTTTGCCTCCTCAGAAAAGCTAGTGGCCGACTCATGTCCCTCTCTTCCAGACAGTTGCAAGTAAGCACACATCTGTGCATGAGGGTGTGCATCTGTGATGCTCACACTTTACAAACATACACTCCCGCCCTGCCAGCTTGCTAAGCCCATCTCAAATAGATGGGCTTGCTTCCCTCTGAATGGTTCCTTCAGTTCCTCACACAGGCCGGAAACTGGTAAAACCAACTTTGACATCTCAGGTGTTGTCTCTGAAGCACACTTAATGATGGAAACGCAGACATGTCCCCCTGTTTAACCCCTCCTACTGAATAAGGTCATGTTGGGTCCCAACTCCCATGGTTCTCACATAACCTGTGGTCTTACTTACGGGGCTCTGTATGTCATTCTTCAGCCAATGAATGCAGAGAGTCCTTTCCATTCAATAACCTTCCATCCCTGGCATCAGCCTAAGGGTTCTACCATCCCTGAAGCTAATGTCGTTAAAGCATGTGACTGGGCAAGCCACCGATGAAAACTAACCTGATGTCACGCACGGGCCCATGGTCCATGGTACTCATTTGTTCACTTCTTGCTCTTTCATCACAGCATCTTCTTTCTAGATCTTAGGGAGCTGTCTGGTGCATCTAGGAAGTCAGTCATGGAGAATAGCATCAGAGCAGAGACCCAGCCCAGAGTGAGCTCCAGAGTAGTCTCTGTCTCTGTCTGTTTCTGTCTCTGTGTCTCTGTGTCTCTGTGTCTGTGTCTCTGTGTCTCTGTGTCTCTGTGTCTCTGTCTCTGTGTCTGTCTGTTTCTGCCTCTGTGTCTGTCTGTGTCTGTTTCTGCACCCCCCCTCTCTCTCCTTCCTAGGACCCTCTCCTCCCCTGTTACATTCAGGAGCTCATCAGAACGAGGCATAAAGTGTCTACTCAGGCATCCTAGCAACAGGCAGCTTCGACGCGTCAAAATTCTATCCCATTTTCCTCAAATGGCGTGGTATCTATCTTTAGGAAAATGGAAACCTCAATTTTAATGAGTTCAGCCCAATAAAATAGCTCATCTCCATTCCAGAGCCACAGTTGTCATTCTGAGTATCTCTTGGAGCTGTTGTGATTGTTATCGATGACTGCTGGGGACAGCACACAGTGACAGGGACTCCCTGCAGTAGGCTGGGATGGAGGCACCTCAGTAGCCCGTGGCAGCTCTTTGTAAAAAAAAAAAAAAAAAAAAAAAAACAATTGTTCCCATTTCTCTTAACCTTAGCCCTGGACAACGACTGTATAGATTTCATTTGTGGGTGACTGCTTTTCAGTTGGCCTTGGTGTGCATAATTATTCTATTATATCTGACTTTCTTACTTCTTTCTCCTTCTGCTCTTGTGATTTCTGTGAAACTAGATGTTCCTTGATGTAATGATTCTTAAACAATTTAAAAATTGAGGCATGGGGCACAGCACAGTACAGTCCTAATGGCCCAGGTGCATGCTGTATGTTCTCACCTTGGAAACAATGTAACAACTGCACAATGGTAGCTCCAGATTAATGCTTGACTTGCAAAGAAAGTTTGAAGAAATTATTAGAAAGTTAAATAGAGCCAACATTGGAACCCCAAGAAAGATAAAACTATTGAAGTTATGAAATAAGTTTTGCATAACATTTGAGAGTGGTTCCTGGATAAGCAAGTGTAGAAGATGTAAAAATCTTATATTAGTAAAATTAAGTCAAAACACTGGGGTTCTTAGGAGAGTCATTGTGTGCAATGGGTAGAAGCAGAAAGCTAGCAGAACTACTGAGCTAAGGGTTAACTTGATTCTTTCTGGCCACTGCCTGTCAGCTTTGCCCACGTCAGTTATCATTAGAGCTTCACAGGAAAATGCAAGTAGCTGACCTCGGAGCTCAGACCTCTAAAGTATAATAAGTTAAAGTTTAAATAATGATAAGTTTGCAATTATTATTATTATTTTGGCTATAGGCCTGGAAATAGGGAAGCTTGAAACTTTGGGGAACAATTGTAATTCTTGATTCTTTGTGGGACATGGTTATTCTTTTGAATTTGATATGGCAATGATTGTACAATGTCTTTTTTTTAAACCTGCTTTTAGAGTATCAATAAAAGACTGGGGCAAGAGAAAGGCAAGAGAGCGAGCAGAGAGCAGTAGAGTAGGAGTGAGGAGTATGTGAGGTGAACATGGAGAGCTAATGAAGAATGAGAAAGAGAGAGAGAGAGAGAGAGAGAGCAGGAGAAGAGCATGTGAAGAGTGAGTGAAGAGAGAATGTGAGGCATGTATGGAGAGTGTGTGTGTGCGTGAAAGAATAGTGTATGTAGTATGTGTGTGAGATGTGTGTGATGCGTGTGTGAGAGATTAAAAGAGGGAACTCACAGAAGTGTGTAAGAGCGTGAGAGTTCAAGAAAAGAAAAGCACATAGGAGAAAAGCAGAGAGCACAAGAGAATGCAGATTGTGTGCAGCCTCAAGCTGCGAGCTAGAGAGAGAGAGAGAGAGAGAGAGAGTGAGAGAGAAGAGAGAGAAACTTTAAGCCTTGAAAAATTGCCTGTCAGCTTGTACCCAAAATGTATTTTGAGTTTATTTATTATGTGCCTTCCAGATATCCCTGCTTCCAGTTGAGAACTCTGATCCTGTGTCAAGGCTGGACCCCCAGAGATGACAATTTGAAAGCAAAGATAAAAGAAGCAGAGAGAGAGAGAGAGAGAGAGAGAGAGAGAGAGGTCCCACACATCTCTCTCCTAACCCTCCAATTTATTTTTGGATAAACCTTATTTATCTTATCAGTTCATTTATAAACATCTCAACATATCTACTCAGGTCTAATTCACATGTCACAGGCCACTTGTAGCCAAGGACAGCAATAAATGCAGCCCAACACAAAGTCATAAACTTATTTAAAATGTTTGAGAGTTTTGTGTATTGCTTTGTAGCTAGATTCACAAGGTTCTCAAGTGTGAATATTCTCTCAAAAGGCTGGGCAGTAAGTATACTTCAAAATCATTCAAATATTATCATATCTAGAAAGAATTAACAATAAAGCCTGAGCATCCTCAAGTATCTAATTAGTACACCCGTGTGTGCATGTTTTCTCTATTATCTGACACATTTTCAAACTATTCAAAGAAGGCTTCAAATCAGGTCCACATGATGATTGACTGATAGCCTGCAAGGCCATTTTTAACTTTATCTAATAATTGTGTGTATGTGCACATGTGTGCATGTACATGCGTGTGTGTGTGTGTGTGTGTGTGTGTGTGTGTGTGTGTGTGTGTGTGTGTGTGTGTGTGTGTGTGTGTGTGTGTGTGTGTGTGTAACTGGCACTGTGGCTGCCATGGTGAGTGTGGAGGTCAGAGGACACAGCAAATGCTTTTGCTGCTGTGCTGTCTCACCAGCCCAAAGGGCTGACACATTTGCAATTATTTTTCAGGGCCTGGGATCACACCCACAGCCTTGTGCACTCCATTCTTGGATCTATTTCTTTCTCTTCATGTCTCTTTTCCATATCCTTGAAACCTTTGTTAAGGACCCTGTAGACTTTCTGCACCTTGCTGATTGTACCCTCCCCCATAGCATCAGCCTGGGCCTTCCACCCCTGCTTCCTGTAATGGGGGTTGTGTCTGGAGTCTACACTGGATCTAGGTCTGATTTTTTTTTTTTTTGATACAACGCCTCTTTCATTACTTTTGTCTCTCTTCTTAGGATAGCCTCAGATGTTGATCACCACTGCCTAGACCCATTCATTCAGTGGGGTTGCAAATATCCCTTTTCTCTGGCTGGGTCCCCAGGTACAGAGGACAGAAGCTAGGGCTTCCTCCTTGGTGTCCCCATCCCTTTGCATCCTTAAACACTCTTCTAAATAGCAAAAGAGGGTCTCTTTGAGTCTTCTAAGTTTCCCAGGGCAGCATTCACTATAGAAACCACAGGATAAAGGGCTTCATCTTTCTCATCTGGCTGATTTTCTGAGCTGAGTTCTTCTCTAGCATTCTCGAGAGCTGCCCCAGGATTTCTCTGGCACCATTTGGAGCTCACGGATTCAAACATAGATCATGTGTTCCAATTCACTGTGGTTATTATCTTTATTGACGTTAAAATAGCTACCCTCTGGGAACTTTTGTTAAGTTGGCTCCTGAGTTTTTCTGACATGTCCCTTCTTGACTTTGATAGCTTCCTGGCTTTAGATCATGACAAGCTGCCTCAGGCTAGCCCTGGCTCTCACTCCCAGATGTGGAGCCTGTCATCTTGCCAAGGACATGGGTAGAAGCGGCTTTGGACATTTGCTCTCTGAGTTCTGAGTGGACAGCTTGACATTCTATCATTTATCTATTTAATATATATATATATATATATATATATATATATATATATATATATATATATATATATATATACTCTAACTGGCTATCATCTGTCTATCTGTCCTATCTTTCTATTGTCCATTATTAGCTACTTATCTATCATCAATCTAACTATACAGCCATCTATCTTTTTATCTATAATCTAGCTACTCACTTCATTATGATACTCCAAATTAAAATATTCTACCAAATATAATGTCACATATGTGTAAAAATTCCATAGTATAACCCATGTCCTAACATGCTAATTTGACTTTTAAAAAAATTTTTAGTTTAATTTTTTGCTTTCATGACACCAATCGCACTTCTCAATGGCTGCAGTATAATTATGCTATACCGTATTTATAACACTCTCATATGATGAAAAGACTGAGGAGAGGGTGCAGTTGATCTAGGGCCTGACACACAGGTGTGAGGACCTGAGTTCAGATTCTTAGCATCCATGTAAGAGCCAGGCACGGAAGCGTGTACCTTTAATTTGAGCTGGGGAGGCAAAGATGGGATTAGATCCCTGAAGTTCACAGGCCACCAGTCCAGTTGAATCAGGGAGCTCCAGGTTCAGTGAGTGAGCATGTCTCAAGATATAAATAGGATGGCCAGCAGGGGACTTAGTAGATAAAGGCACTCCCTGCCAAGCCTGATGATCTGAGTTCAAGAACTTGAGCCCACATGGCAGAAGAAGAGAATTGACTCCTACAAGCTGTCATCTGAATGCTACACATGAGCCATGGCTTATGTATAGGCACATACACACATACACATGCACATACACGTGCATGTATATATATACACACACACATACATATACTCATAACATAAACATAGATATATCAAACACATAAACAATCATGAAAATACAAAATTTAACACCAGCAGTATTATGGGGCAAGCTCATTTAAACATTTTTTATCCACTATTCTTTTTGCCCTTAAGTATCTACCTGCCAGGGACACCCCACTATAAGATGTTATTCAAAGATGAGCAGGAAGGTCACTTCCTGTCTCCTAGCTTCTGCCAACAACCCAATCCACAGTTAGGTGTATTTATTTAATTTTATTTACATACCACCACCTCTTAAATTTTAACTTTATCAATTAATTTTGGATTATGTAAAAACATTTTCACTTTTTCACAGTCAAATCTACCAAGTAACGCACAATTAGCAAGGCTAGCTTTCCTCTCTGTCCCTCTCTTTTGTGAGTCCTAAACGTCCCACAATTAATCACATTTTAAACATGTGGTTTACTCTTCCTTGTGTTCTTAATACAGACAAACTTATGTTTTTTTCTCTGTTCACTTAGCACAGTCTGGAAGTCACTCCACAGCTGGACACAGAATGGCTTTGGTTTCCCTTTAGCGGCAGCCCTATTCCCTCGTGAGGATGCCACCCAGTTTATCCAGCCAGTTCTCTGGCAATAGACACGGCAATTTCTAGTTATTTGCTTTTATAAGTAGGGCATCAATTGTTTCATATTTTTGCCAAGGTTCTTTAAAGTATAACCCCTGGGGTGTGGACCCAGAACTCATGCGATTTCTCCAGATAGAGCCAAAGTCTCTCCCACAGGAGCTTGTCAGCCACATTCCTGATGACACCAAAGGAGAGATCTCACACGCCCACAGCTTAGCCAACAGAGCATGCTGTTAGCCTTTGCACCCCTGCATCTGTGTGAGGGACAGTCTGTGTTATCACTTTCTGTTCTATGTATGAATGAAGTTGAACGTCTTTTCACATCCTTAAAAGGGATTTGGATTTCTTTTTCCATTCATTATCTGATTATTTTTCTCATTTGTTTTCCTACTGAATTACTGGAGTATTTCTCTCTGCCTCTTGAAGCATTTTTTTTTCCTTACACAAAAGGCTAAAACCCATTGTCTCTGCTGAAAGTTGAAAATTCACTTTTTTCCTGTTTGTGTGGCCTTTCTTTAGCTCTCTCTCATGGTGCTTATTCTTTGTCTTTGATCTCTGAGTGTTTTTTTTTTTCTTTTTAATTTTGTCGGAATACTTTCTATTGCGCTACAAACAAGCCCAACGGTCTTTTTCTAAATTTGAGTCATAGTTCAGAAAATTTCACTTTCTAATACATTAAGGAATAATTCACCAATATAATCTTTATATTTCTTTCATATTTTTATAGCTTCAGTTTTTAATTTTAAATACTTTGCTTATTTTGAATTTAATCCAATGTGTGAAGTGAGGAAAAGATCCAAGTTTGATTTCCAGGAGCCATTTGTAGAGATTTTTTTTTTGCCACTGGGAGATGTACATGCTGCCCCAACCATACACACACACACACCAGGAGATACCTTCCCTTCCCTCTCACATAAAACGTTTCTATGAGCAAGTGGATCTGTTTCTGGATTTCTCTATGCTGCTCTGCCAGCCTACTTATCTCTGAGCTGTACAATGCTGCCAGCTTCTTTGGGCAGCAGATGTTTCTAGTGTGTTTCAGGTCAGATGGGCACTCCCCTAGCATATCTTCTTCTGCAGAATGTTTACTTTTGCATCCTCTTCTGTCCTCCTGGCCCTGCAGATGGCACCCAGGGCCTCACGCGTGCCAATGCTAGGCAGGCACCCCCATGGTTGTCTTCATGGCTTTCCTTGCTTCTTATCCATCTCTTCTTCCAGATGAACTCTAGTTTCTATTGGATGTTTCTGGACTGTTGCCCAATAACTCTCAAACTCGGATGCTTGACTTGGTTGAATCCACGGCTTAGCTGCTCTGTCACAGAGCTCAGAACAGCTCAGTAGGTGTTAAATGAAATAAACTACCCAAAAGTCCTCTGCCTGGAGGCAACCACACAGTCCTGACACTCAGTGTTAGAAGTGGAACTTCCAACTTCTAGTTGGAAGATTCTACCAAGACTTTGACCCTCTAAGTTTCAGTTGAACTGAAATATTATTATCATTAACAGTATTCGCACAGAGAAAAGTTATGGTGTGGGAATCACCTCACTGAGGTCCTTGGAGGGCTTTGACTTTATATGGCACACACACGTACATTTCCTATTATCTGCCAATCAAATCTGCTGTGTTTCAGTCCATCCAAGCAAGTTTTTTTTTTCCTCTCTCTCTCATGTCATCAATAACAATGTGGATATTTGGCTCATGGAGGAAAGGAGAACCTTGGGCTCCTGGGCTGAGCACCCTTTGAGTGAGGAGGAATGGCCTTTCATAGCCTACTCCTTGTCCTGTTTTGTGCTTTTAAAGAACATGCTGTGCTAGGAAAGCAAGCGAAGGAAGAGTTCCTTTGTCTAATACAATGATTCAAGTGTTAGAAGTAGACAGAAGGAAACATGGTATTGAGGAGCAGATTCCCCTAATAATTACTGTCCCAGTAGAAAATCTACCTGAACACTGACCTTGGTTGAGTGGACCCTGCCCTGGTTTTACCAAACTGATCTAGCACATTGACTTGGTCTGGGTCAGAGAGAACCAAGAGGCCAAATGCAAATGGACAGACTCCCACCACTGAATAGACTTGAAGCTTTACCTTTAGGAACCCCTGAAAGACAGAACTACTTAGCTTCTAAGACTCAGAGGAGAGAACTCGCCTCACCTTGCCTCCTGTTCGTCAGTTGACAGTTGCCGTTCCTGTTTCTAAGACCCACAGCCATAGACTCGCTAGGTGCATTCTTTAAACCACATGCTTACAATTTCAGGAGCTAAGCAGCTGGGTGTCTGTGAGGCTGCTCTGCCCCTTCTGCTCCTTCCTCCTGTTTGCCTCTCAGCTCAGAAACCATGCTCACATCCTAATATGTGAAAGGCATGCCCAAAGGAGAGCTCATATTTCAGTGAAAGGGGTCTCAGGGTCAGACAATCATTCTGCCACATAGGTGGATGTAAGCCATAACCTTGGACATTGCCACGTTCTATTATAAAAGGCATCCGTACACAGTTCTATCCAAAAGACCCGCTGTGACTATCACAGTTACCGGGATGCTAACAAACACCCATGAGAAAAACCAAGAGCGCACAACCAGATAAACACACATTTCATAGGGACAAGCAAAGTAGAGACAGGGCACAGCCTTGGACTGAGCGAACCTCAGGAGAAGGCAAAGTATAACTGGAGGCCATATTCCATGAGTGGGCTTGAGGGGAGAAAGAGCCAGTCAGGTACGGAAAACAGCACAAATCAAATCAAATCAGATACAAGTTTTCAGAACAGAGTCTTGAAAGTGCTAGGACTTGCAAATGCTACAGAAATCTGATGTGGTGGGGCCAGCGATATGGCTCAGTGTGTAAGAGTGTTGTTGCCAAGGCTAAGGAAATGAGTTCCATGCCTGGGACTAATGACAGAAAGAGAGAACTGACCTCCATAAACTGCCCTCTGACCTCTACATATATGCCGAGGTATTATGTACCACAAAGTAAGTAAGTATGGGAGGGAAAAAAAGAAATATGCTATGTATCGGTGAAGATAGTTTCAAAAGCAAGGTTAACACTAAGGTTCGTAAGGTGGTAACTATGGGATGTTTGAAAAGCTGATGGCCCCTGCTGTGGCGGTTTTCACCTGACTCACCCCTATTCTAGCCTCATCTTTGTCTTCTGTAACCTCCAGCATCCCTGTCCCCCTGCCCCCAGTATCCCATGATAGCAAAAGCCAGTGCTTCTGTGTTGTGTAACCGCACTGGAAGCTTGCAAGGCCCCCATTGCTTGAGATCAGTGAAACTCACGAGGTGTGCGTGCTCCCAGGACTGCCTTTGTCTGACAAGTGACAGAAGTGACAGAGTGGAATCCGAGTAACAAGCTGCAGCCACCTAACACCTTGTCTGGAAAGACGTCAGTGTTTTTTTAAAAACACTACACATGTGGTGCATATGTGTATGTAATACGTGTGTGTGTGTGTGTGTGTGTGTGTGTGTGTGTGTGTGTGTGTGTGCAAGCGCATGAGCATGGGTAGCTACATGCCACGCATGGTAAGATGATGAACTTAGGTGTTGATTCTCATCTTCTGCCTTGAGACACGGCCAAGTGCTTGCTCACCACAGCACAGATGAACACCTGAGAATTCTCCTTCCCGACCTCCCGTCTCACCATAGAAGCACTGGGATTATGGACATCCATCCATTCCAGTCCCAGCATCACAGAGGTGCTGGGATTCAGACTCTGGTCCTC
This sequence comes from Mus minutoides, assembly GCA_902729485.2. NCBI lineage: Eukaryota > Metazoa > Chordata > Mammalia > Rodentia > Muridae > Mus > Mus minutoides. The sequence continues at coordinate 1,587,673 of LR749802.1, read as the reverse complement.
CTGCTTACATAGCAAGCACTCTACCTTCCAAGTCATCTCTCCACCCCCAGTGCCAGCATTTTTATGCCTTTTGTGGAAATTTCTCCTAAGAATCAAACCTGATATCTACACACACAGTCCCAATGACATTTATTATGGAGGCTGTAAATAGCATTCCTAAAAACACCAGGGTTGTGTAGTCTCCATGCAACCATTTAGGGACTTGACATTATCACATCCATTTATGCACTGTGAGGCCTGAACATCAGAATCAGGCACTTGATGCTCTCTGATCTGCATTTCTTTCTGTCTCAATCCCAGTCTGTGTTCTGAAATCCATCCATTCACTCACGAGCTGCTAGAGAAGGCTAGGTGATGACCCCTCAGCTCAGGGAAGGGGGACGTGCTGCTATTAGCCTCATCCCGGCTAGAGATTTAGAAACTGGTTTCTAGTCTGAGATCCTGGCACATTCTGCATCCCCAACACTGTGCCTCTTTGTGAACAGGTCGATCTTGAAGCCAATGACTATTTTGCTCGATTTATAAGGGGAAAAAAATAATCTCCAGTAGACTAAAATACAAGGGCAGTGCATCTGATTCCAATTACAGGCAGATAATCACCATTCATGACCAGTCCAAGCGGGAAGGAAAGCTTGAATTTCTCCTCAGAGACATCCCCCGGTTTAACTTTTAACAAGGGCTACAGTTGAGTGTGGCCTTTCAGTGGAAACAAAGAGGGTTCAAGAGTCATTAAAGCCTTTACTGACTTCTCCAGCCCACTATGAAATTAGTTCTTTTGGAAGAAGATCATTTATGAGTTTAATTGAATATGGTAAAAATAACCCTTCCAATCCCCCAACCCCTTCAAACCACAGCAGAGGAAGCTTTGGAGCAAGTCTCCTGTGCAACAACACTGGCTGCTGTAGTGGCACCTTTCTCCATTTCGGAGACTTATATCATGTTCGGAGACTTCCATTATACCAAATGGAAACATTTGGTCCCTAAAGATTTAAATGTAAAGAGTCTTGCAATTATAGGGAGCCCAGAAGGTCTTTGTGACTTGTGACCATTTTGGCCATTATGAGAAGTGGGGACAAAGTAAGGAGTAGATCTGTGCTAGCTGCAGGATGCCTCGGTAGGGAAAGGGCTTGCTGTGTGAGCAGAAGAGTGGATGGGGAGAACAGAAACAGATAAACCCCTGGGACTTGGTTAAGCAGGCTAATCAGCTCAATAGAGAAATCCCAGGTCCAAGTGAAGGACAGTGGATGGAGCCTGAAGAGAGATGCAAGAGGTTGACCACACATCCACATCCACACCCATTTGCCATACAGGACACAGAGGTGGGGAGGAAGGAGAGAAAGAGAGATGCCAGTGGCAGGTCTGCATCCTCCAGGCTCAGAGTCTTCCCAGAAGCTCACTGTGTTTGTGAGATGAGAGAGAATGCACCGGAAGATCCTCACCAAGCAGACATCGTGAAGCAAGATCCCAGTGCTCTGTGCTCCTGGGCAGCGAGAATAGGGCCCTGCATTCTAGCCCTGGGTGGATTTGGACAGCAGGGGAACTTGTGAAAACCAATCCCAGTTCCCAAGCCGCTCCCAGCCCCGTCTGAATCCTGAGACACGTCACTGTCATAGGGAAAGTATTCCAGGCTTTGTAGTCACCAGCATCTGGTCCCTAGTTCAGGCTTTCTGCTTACTGTTTCTGGACAGTCACGTGACTTCTCTGAGCTTAAATAACTTCTTGCTGAGAATAAGGGCAGAAGGGCACTGACTCTCTGACGCGGTGAGCATGCCGTATCATGGTACCTGGAAACTGTGGTTGGATGTGGCTCATATACATTGATACCCGAAGATTCCAAAGCAGTTAATGATGTCTTCTCCCAGAATTTCCTTCATTTCCCCAGTCTCAGTTCCAGTCTTTATCTTCCAAAGCCTAGATAGCCGGAGGGAGGGAAGGGACTAGCAATATTCAGGGACTAGTGATATTCCTAAAGGACGGCGGAGAGCTTCCCCTGAGTGAAAATACACTGGCCTTGATAGTCACTCATGCCACCATTGCAGACTCAATCGACAACACACTCAAAATATTTGGCGGGAAACACAACATCATAAACTTACTTGGACCCCTACAGAAGAGAAGAGTTAGAGGAAGGCCTGGAGAGATGGCAACCCCAGAGGAAGAACCAACAGTGTCAGAACCTGGACGTCTGGGAGCTTCTGGAGACTGAACCACCAACTAAAGAGCACACATGAGCTGGTCCAAGGCTGCGATCGACACGTATGTGCCAGAGGGCTGCCATGTCTGGTCTCAGTGGAAGATGATGTACCTAATCCTGCAGAGACTTGATGCACCAGAGTGGGGGATATGGAGGGGCTGCCCTCTCAGTGTCAAGGGGGGAGGGCATGAGGGAAGGAACTCTGAGAGGGAAGACAAGGAGTCGGAGAAGCTTTGGGGAAATAAATAAATAAATAAATAAATAAATAAATAAATAAATAAGCTTACTTAGAACATTGAAAGGTTTTGGGTTGGTTGGTTTGGTTTGGTTTTTATATGTGATTTAAAAAAAATAACTTGCTATCATAGTTCTCAAGTATTAACTTTGTAGGTGACAATGCAGGGTCACATGATCATGCAGGATAAACTTATGTCTACTTCTGAAACTTGTTAGCCATGAGTGGGATACAAGCACGAGTCAGCTCTATGCAAATACTATATAGGAACTTGAACCCCAACAAGTTTAGGTAACTGGTAGGGAGTCAGAAATTAGCTCTGTGGATACTACAGGACAAATGTTTTTCTCTCAGAACTAGAAACAGATTTCCAGAAGGCTGGTAGAGTCCAGTGAAAGGGCAGACAGCAGCAGCACTGACAGAATAGGGACCCTGACTGACCCTAGGAACCTAATCACATCAGAAGAAGGAGTCAGCCCTCGTTTGTAGGGTCCAAGAGTAAGGGACCACTAGGACTCACTTCCTAGAAATGGCCTTCAAAGAAAATAGCATCAGGATTCCTAGATAGGTTGGGACTTTGCCTCAGGAAAGTGTTCTTGTTCGAATGCTGTTGGAGTCACAGGACAAGCCCCAGGCAGTAAGAAGCGATAGAGAGCCATGGGAGCTGGGATCTTACAGAAGGGCACACAGAAGGATCTGGACAGCCCTCCTTCCAAAGAATGAAGGAGTCAGGAAGTTTTGGTGTGGAGGAGATCTCTGAGGACTGGTATGCTCCCCTACCCTCTTAATGCTTCATCACTCCCTCCAACCTCCTTCAACAAAACCCAAGTCTTAGGGGACAAAGTTGACCAGAGAAAATGAAGAGGGCTGGGTAGTGACTTGGGCTGGTCATCTGAGATCTGAGCACCGCGTTGCCATTAGCTGGTTATTTCTTTAATTTCTCAACCTGTTTTTGAGGAATGGGCTCCATACCGTGTAAGAGGTCTCAGACTTCTACAGTCTTTGTGTTAGAGGCAAGGAAAACACAAAGGACAAGAAGCATTGTTACAAGTGAGGTTGGGAAAGCTTGTGTGAACCGACAGGAGTCAGGCGGGCAGTATCATAGCCTTTCCACAGGAGGCTGAAACTGGGATGTAACAAAGTTTCTAAGCCTGACCAGCCAACTCAGCAGGCTGTCTAGTTAACCAAACCTGTAGTTTTAATTACAAAATACCTATCCAGTTTTCTGTTTCTTTTCTCTCAATGAGTATTTGACGAAACCAAATAGCTCTAACCCCTAGCTAGAGGGTTCCCTCCTGGGCCCTGCTTCTAGGCCCCATGACAACTCTCACACTAGCATTTAAAATAAAGTTACATGCTAAAATCAACAACTTTTGAAACAGCTACAATAATTATGGGAGAGCATATGTCATACTGGGTTAGCATGTGGCCCATAATCCTTTGCTATTACAAAGCTCAGCTGTGCCACGAAATCTAAGGAGTTTCATTTAATAGAAAGAAGGATTTGGTAATGTTACATACCAGCTCAAAACATTTATTGGGATTTAACACTGTGAAGCAGATAACCAAGTGTACCCCAGATGCTAAATCTCACGTCATATATTTAAACACTCCACAGTAATGGTGATTGTACAACTTGAAAACATGTCACATTGAAGGGACGTTCTGAGAGGTTACTTCTGAGGCCACATCTGCTTCATATCACTTGCTTGGAGAGTTCCCCTTTCCTTCTGGGTCACTTAATGATCATTACTAGGATGGGGGAAGGTCCAGGGCTGCACGCTTTCTGAGACATGGTCTGTAAATAGTGCACACTCACCTGACTTGAGAAGAGAGAGAGAGATCTGACACATGGGAGAGCGTGCTAGCCAGGCAAGGGAGCCCCTGCTGCCAATCAGCAAAAGGAAATTTATAATGTGCAATCAACTTCTCACATGAAGGGGAGGCCAGGAAGGCACTTTAAAAGCTATATTACCTTAAAATGATGGGGTCATATGTTGAACTTTGTGCAGGGTTTCAAGCTGTTCTGAAAAAACAAATCATGGCACACAGCACACAGCACACTGAAGTATGTTGAAAGAGCAGGTAACATTCCAGGCTCGGTGTTGAAAACACTTGGTTGGCTAGAACACGGGACGAAGCCATTTTATTGCCCAGTGCATTTTGTGCTCACACAGTCTGCCCATCCCCCCTCCCCACCACACCTTACCCCTCCCTCGCTTCATTCTCTGCTCTGGGACCTTATGTCTCCCTCACTGGGTTTCACATAAGCACTCATCTTGCCAGCATATTTTTATAAACAAGAGAAGAAAAACAATCCATCCCTAAAAAAACGCAGTTATCAGAAACAAAGAGTACCCTTGCTTTACATTCCTGCTGCTCTCCCAGAACTGGCTCTGTGTTTGGGTTAGCTAAATCTAGTTGGCACCACTGAAGTCTGGCAACATGCTTAGCACCAAAATACATACATACATACATACATACATACATACATACATACATACATACATACTCTGCTGGTGTCCACGACCCTTCTCTGTAAGGAGGTTTTTGTAACAGCTCTTGTTCACTTGTGATGGTCCTGTCAGCGCCCTCTCCCTAGAAAGCTGGGCCACTTGGGAAGTGACAAAATGAAAGTGGTATCAATCTATAGGAAAGGGAAGGGCCACCTGCCAAGGAGTCAGCTAATTTGACCAATGTAAACAGTGGGCTGCATAGCTCACACTCTAAAAATAACCCAGAAAAACTGCAGGCTGCGGTAAGCCACCCAAACGTTATGGAATGCAAGCATGAGTTCTTGAGGCTGGATTTAAGTATGGCAGCTTCAAGGAGTTTGAAACCCTTAAACCAAGGGTTGGATCTTTCTGTGGGTGAGAAACTTGAAACAGTTGCTCTATAGCAGCCGTTCTCACCCTCCCTAATGCTGCAACCCCTTAATACAGTTCCTCATGCTGTGGTGACCTCCAACCATAAAACTGTTTTCGTTGCTACTTTGTAACTGTAATTTTGCTACTGTTATGAATTAATTGTAAATATCTGTGTTTTCCAATGGTCTCAGGCAACCCCTGTGAAAGTGTTATTCAACTCCCTAAGGGAATCACAACCCACAGGTTGAGAACCACCACACTAAAGCAACAGATGATATGGAGGTGTGGAAGAACAGTTTCCATTAGAGAGCAGTAACAAGTCCTATTTTAGCTACTATTCTATTGCTGTGAAGAGACACCATGACCAAGGCAATGGAGAGCAATTAACTGAGGGCTTCCTCACAGTTTCAGAGGTTTTTTCCATTATTATTATGGTGGGGATCATGGTGGCACACCTGGCAGAGAGCAGCCACTGAGAGCTACTTCCTGATCTGCAGGCCAGAGTGTGGGAGTAAGGAATAGATAGATAGATAGATAGATAGATAGATAGATAGATAGATAGATAGATGACAGACAGACAGATAGGTAGATAGAGACTGGGCCTAGCATGCACTTTTGAAACCTCAAAGCCTTCTCCCAGTCACACACTTCCACACTTCCTCCAATGAGGCCACACCTCCTAGTTCTTGTTATTCTTTTAAACAGTTCCACTTTTGGGTGACCAAGCATCCAAATATATGAGCCCCATGGAGGCCATTCTCATTCAAAACACGACGGAATGTCACTCTCTGCCCAGGAAAGAGACTTGAATAAGCAAACTGGCCCCCACAAGGTTGGATTTGGCATCCCACACTTCCACCATCTTACCCAATTTTGTTCCTAAAGATTTACAATGGGTCAGGGAGTCTTATGGAAGAGTTGGGAAAAGGATTGAGGGACCAGAAGAGGACAGAAATTCCACAGGAAAACCAACAGAGTTAACTAACCTGGACCCAGAGACTTAACCACCAAACAAAGAGTGAGCTGTTGCCTGCCTGCCTGCCTGCCTGCCTGCCTGCCTGCCTGCCTGTGGATCCCATTGGCCTAACTGGACCACCTAGTCTGGTGAGGCAGGAGAAGATGTGCCTAGTAATCCTGCAGTGATGATGTGCAGGGGTTTGGAGGTGGGAGTGGTGGTGGGGACTGGGATGTAGTTGGGGGTGATACCTAGAGGGGGCTCCCCCTTCTCAAAGGAGAAGGTGAGGGAAGAATGAGGGAAGATGTGTTCGAGGGAGTGGTGGGAGGGGAGGGGGCTGATATTTAGATGTAAAGTGAATAAATGAATTCAATAAAAATAAATAATTAAATATTTGTGGGTTTTTTTGTTTGTTTGTTCTGGGTCCCCAGATGTCCAAGGGCTATGCTAATGCCCAAATTTTCTATAAGTAGCTGCATTTTTAAAAAAAGCAAATGAGGCTTTGCCAAAGATTAGACTGTTGAGGTCACATTCTTCGGTACGTTTAGTATTGTAGCCATGTCTAATTCACCAATGGCTAAACGCCTCAGGTGTTATTAGTTTCATTGTGAAGTGAAAGTATACTCTTCCTTTTCTTGAATATTGGCATTCCTAGAAGCAAATTATACTCTGGATACACAAAGCAAAGACACAGCCTATTTCTGGGCAACCCAGTTATATGAACCATGTGCATGCATTCTCCAACAGTCTGACCTACACCATGTTCCCGACGCCATGCAACCTGACTAGAACGGTTGGGTGTTATAGAAAGATCAGGAATGTGTAAGATGCTTCATCTACACACTCTAAAGACTATACATGCTTGAGAAGAAAAACTAAATGTCATGAAATTTTTTGTTTGAGAGGAAGGCAATACTGGACGGAAAATAAGTTACCTTTTTTTTTTTTTTAAAGAGAATCCTATCCTACATGTCCAATATGGAACTCAGTGTGTAAGATTCTCAAAAATGGAATTGCGGCAGTTAACCCCAGAGTGGGATAAGGTGCCACCTATCCTTCATATCATTGCCTCAAGCCACTTTACTTTTGCCAAAGATTTGTTTCCTTGGTAAATAACCTCAGAACTTGCTTTATGGTTGACCAAATGATAACTAATTAGCCTTGGTAATAATTTATGTTCTAAAAATATCCTAGCTTATAGAGTTATACAGTATCTAAATGCTTATGCAACACCTAAATTTTCCCTGGTATTGTGCAGCATTAGTCAACTCTAGGAAGGAGAGAGAAGTAGGGAGAAGGACATGGAGGGAAAGAGGAAGAGAGAGAAACTAATTAATGCCCCGGACAGAATAGTCTCATCATCACACTAGAATTCTGAGTTCAAAATATCCATACCAATTGGGCTATTGACCAAAAATTAAAATATTACAGCAGGCCCAAGTTTCTCATTTGTTCCTAGCTGGATCAACAGACCGTTGGTGCCAAGCACCTCTCTGGTAACAATTAACACAAGGGCCTTGTGTTTCTACAGGGAAACTTGAATAATTATTCCCTTCATAAGCCACACGCAGAATTTATGCTACTGAAACAGCCAAAGGAAGCACTGGCCAGTTAGCTTCTAGGGAAATCTCTCCCCACGATGCCTAACAGGCAGTCTCCATCAAGACATACAATGGAAATCACAGACATGAACACCCTGCCAGGGACCACACTAGTCAAACTCCTGATGTTAACTAAGAAGTGGCTGTAGAGGCCCCTAGGAACTCATAGAAAGAACCAGGGGCTTTGTTTCCAGAAAACAGAATTACATCCTGTGCAACAGTAGATGTAATTCCTCCCTTGTAAACGTGCATGAGTGCGCATGCATGTGCACACACATACACACACGTGCGCACTTGCATGTGGAGGCAATGGCAACTAACTACCTTAGGTGTTGTTTCTCAGGCACCATTCACCCTGTTTGTCTGAGACCAGGTCTCTCACTGGACTAGAACTTAAGTGGGCTAGGCAGATTAGCCAGGAAGCCCCAGGTACCTTCCTTTCTGAGCCTTGGCACTACTGGGATTACAAGTACTAGTCACTACAGTCAACATTTTTACAGTGGTTCTGGGAATCAAACTCAGGACCTAATGCTTGTGACACAAGCTTCCCACTGGAGCCACCTCTGCAGCCCATTTCATCTTTTTATATTGCAATGCATAAGCACTTTTGATAAATTGGAAGGAGGAAGAAAGGCTCTTCCTTCAACTAGGCTCTAGGTTCAGTGAGGGACCCTGCCTTAATGATTAAGGAGGAGAGCAATCTAACACAATTATGGAAATGTCTTTAAAATGCTCATAGAGAGGCAGCCACACATCAGGGTGGGTTGAGATTCCTAACAAGATGGGCCTGATTTGGTCTGAGATCTATCTCCTATGAAGGCCACATCTGGATAGCAAGAGTCTTTCCTGTTGCAGCTGAGGGTACAGATGTTGGTTGCTATCTCCATGGGGTTTAATTCTGAGCTGCATTCTTAATGGCAGAAAGAAGAGAATGTTATTGGATGTCGGCCTTGTGAGGAGCCTGCTTCTAGTCATTGAACCATTAGCTATAAGCAGGGTCTTGGGAATAAGGTTATACATGAACATGTGTGTGTGTGTGTGTGTGTGTGTGTGTGTGTGTGTGTGTGTGTATACACAAACAAAAACAAAGTAACTTGAACAACTTCTCCATGGTCTAGCTATAACCAACATACCTTCCACCACCCACAAGTCCCTTCTGTGCCACATCCAACCTCTCCACAAAGCCAGACGTCCTACCATTTTCTCTACCCACACATTTTCTCTTCTGCCTCAACCTGTTCTGTCTATATTATTCTTGGAGTTAACAAAAGAAGTCCATGTGCCAAGATCTCATTGTAAAAATACCAGCAATATGAAAAAGTAGTCAGTATCTTCTCTCCAAAACCTACCAGTCCTGTTGAAATGTTTGTCAGTAAGAATTACGTAGATGAACCTCTTCAGGAAACAGCTTATTTTTTTTTTTAAAAAATCATAAACTTCATCAAAGGATTAAAGGGGTGAAAGAAGACACAAATAAGAGACTTCTGATGAACAAATGCCAGGGGATGTGCAAGAAGACACACATCTTAGGCTAATGAAATGACAAAAGATGGTTCAGGACTTGAATTCAACGAAGGTAGAAACATTGAATTGGACTCAAGCAGAGAATATGATGGAACTGGAAAATACAATAACTTAACTAGAAAAATAAAAAAAAAAAAGCCTTGCAAGTAAGATGAATCAGGCAGAAAATACAATATCGGGACTCAAAGACAAAGAGTCTAGACCAAATAAGCAAGGGATATGAAAATATTCTTTCATTTCTTTCTTTATTTCTTCCTTGACCAAGACTTCATTGAGTAGAGTGTTATTCAGCTTCCATGTGCGTGTGGGCTTTCTGTTGTTTTTGTTGCTATTGAAGACCAGCCTTAACCCTTAGTGATCTGAGAGGAGGCATGGGATGATTTCAATCTTCTTATATCTGTGACCAATTGTATGGTCAATTTTGGAGAAGGTGAAAATATTCTTAAAACACAAGAAAGAGACATACATATAGTAAATGTGGGATATTGTAAAAACAAACAAACAAAACAAAACAAAACCTCCGAGTTACAGGCATAGATGAGGGATAAAAATCCCAAGTCAATGGTGTGGAAGAAAACTCCCTAAACTAAAAAAAGACACCAATACAGACACAAGATACAATGCAAGAAGCACAAAGAACACCAAATATACAAGACCAAAAAATAAAGTTGCCAGGGTATTTAGCAGTTGAAACACAAGTATACATAACAAAAAATGTATACTGTAAACTGCAAGAAGAAAAAAACACAAGTCCTATATAAAGGAAAACACGTCAGAATGACAGCTGATTTCTCACTGGAAAGTTTGCAAGCCTGGAGCAATGTACTCCATATTTCTAAAAGACTGTGGATAGACAGCCTACACTAACACACCCAGCAAAACTATTATGGAAGGAGGAAGAAAACAATCCAGGACATAAACAGCCTTAAAAAAAAGTATAGCCAACAAGCCAAACCTAAAGAAAATACAGGAACAATAACCTACAGAGAATACAGGAACCAAACCTAAAGAAATACAGCAAGCATAATTGAAGGAGAAAGGAAAAGTTGCCATGACATAAACAATCTAAAAAACATATATCCAACAAACCAAACCAAACCTAAAGAAAATACAGGAATGAACAGAGCATGGAGACTATTGTGGAAAGAAAGTCACAGTTATTAAGATACAAAGAAACACCACTGTCAAAATCTAAGAACATGGTGACTGCAATTAACACACACATTTCCATAATAACCTTAAACATCAATGGGCTCAATTCTCCAGGAAAAACACGTAAGCTAACTGGATGGATAAAGAAACAATTCTTTTTTTTATATTTGTTGTCTACAAAACCACATCTTTGTTTTAAAGATAGGTACCACCTCGGGATAAAAGGAAGGACAAAAGTACTCCAATACATGAGACAGATGGACTTTAAACTAAAATTAATCAGAGGAGATAAAAAGGGGACAATTCATTCTAATCAAAGGAGCATTGAACAACAACAACAAAAAATACATACAAGCACACACACACACACACACACACACACACACATCAAACTCTGGGGTACCTAATTTCATTTTTTAAATAAACTACTGGATTTAAAGACATAGATTGACATCAGTCTATTAAATGTAGGTGATTTCAATACTCCACTTCACTTTCTACATCTGAAAAAAATAAACAAACAAACAAATGGTAGAATTAACTTACATCAAACATCAAACAGACCTACCATATCTACAGACTATTCTTCTAGAACACCAAAGAATAACACATACAAACTCAGCAACTCACGGAGGGTTTTCTAAAACAGATCACATCCTTGGACAAAACACAAATCATTTCTACAAATTCAGAAAGATTGGAATAATTCCTTCTATCCTGTCTGGCCACAATGCAGTAAAATTTGCAATTTACAGCAAACAAATCTCTAGTAAATACACAAAAGCAGGGAGATAAACAACTCATTGCTGAACGGCAAGTGCGGCAAGGAAGAAATGAAGAACTAAATGAACTGCAACTAAATGAAAACTCAACACAATGAGGACTCTGGGAGACATTGAAAAGCAGCCCACAAGTGACATGTGCAGATCTAAGTGCCTACGTTAAAAAAAAAAATCAGAAAGAGCTAAAGTAAATTCCTTAATAATGCAACTCAAAAATTGGGAAAAGAAGAACAAAACAAATTCAAACCCAGCTGAAGGCAAGAAATAAAATAGACACAGAACAATACAAAGAATCAACAATATTAAAGTTTTGTTTTGTGTTGTTTTGTTTTAGAAGAAAAATAAGATTCAGAGATCTTTGGCCCAACTAACCAAAAGAAAGAAAAAAAAGACCAAAATTAACAGAATCGGAAATGAACAGGGAAACATTACAACAGACACCAAAGAAATTCAGGACATCATAAGAAAATATTTTAATACCCTGTACTCCACTAAGGTAGAAAATTTAGAAGAAATAGAATTTCTAGATTCAGCCAAACTACCGAAATTAAACCAAGTACAAGTCAACAACTTGGACAGACCCATTACCAATGAGAAAGAAATAGTAACAAAAAGTCCAGGGCTAGATGGATTAGCAGTAGAATTCTACCACTTTCAAAGAATATCTAAAGCCAAGCCTTCTTAAGCTATCTTAAAAAGTAGAAGTTTAAGAACTGCCAAACTCCTGTGAAACCAGGGAAGAACACAACAACTGAAAGAAAATTACAGACCAAAATCCCTTATGAGCAGAAACTCAAAAATGTTCAATAAAATACTGGCAAACAGAATACAGAAATACTTCAAAACAATTATTCACTATGACCAAGTTGGCGCTATCCCTAAAATGCAGGGATGGTTAAACATGTGCAAGTCAATAAATGTATTAAGTCATATAAATGGACTTAAAGACAAAATTTATGATTGTCTGGTGCAACCAGCCTTCTCAAGGAGGCCCCGGGAGCCCCAGGAATATCCAGATTAAGACCCCTCCCTCACCAATCCCCTGCCTACTGGGTCAACCTGGGTCATAGCCAACAGAGGTGGGCTGCATGCTGTTATCTGGCCCATGAGTCTGCCTGCCTTCCTGAGGTCTGTGGGATCCCAGGATCATTCAGGTCCCCATAGGACACAGCCAGCAAAGGTGAGCAGTGTGCTATTCTCTGAACTCCATTGGAAGGGCCGTCGCTCTGTCTGCCTCCTCTAGGAGTCCTGCTAGCATCAGGAATATCCAACCAAAACCTGAGACAACCAGATGGTTAAAGGCCAGCATAAGAACACATTCAACAAGACCCAGTACAATATGGCATCACCAGAGCCCAGGAATCCTACTACAGCAAGGCCTGTATATCCTAGCAGAGCTGAAGCACAAGATGATGACCTTGAATCCAATCTTATAAAGATGATAGAGGTGTTTAAAGAGGGAATGAATGAATTCCTTAAAGAAATAAAGGAAAATATAAAAGAAATGAAAAAAACTGTTCAGGACTTGAAAATAGAAATAGAAGCAATAAAGTAAACACAAACTGAGGGAATCCTGAAGATGGAAAATATAGGGAAGAGAACAGTAACTACAGAAACAAGCATTAACAACAGAATACAAAAGATGGAAGAGATAGCTCAGGGATAGAAGATATGGTTGAAGAAATAGATACATCAGTCAAAGAAAACATTAAATCTAAAAAATATTCTGACACAAAACATCCCAAAACTCTAGACACCATGAAAGACCAAGTCTAAGAAAAACAGAAATAAAAAAAGAAGATTCCCAGCTATAAGGCCCAGAAAATATTTTCAATAAAATCATAGAAGAAAATTTCCCCAACCTAAAGAAAGATATGCCTAAAAAATACAAGAAGTATATAGAACACCAAAAAGATTGAACCAGAATAGAAAATCCTCCCACCACATAATAATCAAAACATTAAATATACAGAACAAAGACAGAATATTAAAAGCTGCAAGGGCAAAATGTCAAGTAACATATAAAGTCAGACCTACCAGAATATACCTGACTTCTCAACAGAGATTCTAAAAGTCAGAAGGCCTAGATAGATGGCTGTCAGTCGCTAAGAGACCACAGATCTCAGCCCAGACTACTATATCCAGAAAAATGTTCAATCATCATAGATAGAGGAATCAAGATATTCCATGACAAAACCAAATATAAACAATATCTACCCACAAACCCAGCCCTACATAAGATACTAGAAGGAAAACTCCAACCCAAGGGGCTAATTATACCTAAGAAAACATAGGAAATGAATAACCCCACACCAGCAAGCCAAAGGAAGGTAGAAAGGGAAGTACACACACACACACACACACACACACACACACATACACACACACACACACACACTACCAGCACCAACATCAAAATAACAGAAATTAACAATCATTGGTCATTAATACCTCTCAACATCAGTGGACTCAATTCTCCAATAAAAAGACACAGGCTAGCAGAATGGATGTGAAAACAGGATCCATCATTCTGCTGCATACAAGAAACACACCTCAGCAACAAAGATGGACATTATCTCAAAGTAAAGGGCTGGAGAGAGGTTTTCCAAGCAAATGGACCCAATAAGCAAGCTGGAGTAGCCATTCTAATAGCTAATAAAATAGACTTTGAATTAAAATTAATCAAAAGAGATGGGGAAGGACACTTCATACCCATCAAAGGAAAAATCCACCAAGATGATGTCTCAATTCTGAACATCAATGTCCCAAATACAAGAGTACCCATATTACCACTTACCAAAGTTAAATCAAGATCCGGTAAACAGTTTAAATAGTACTATAACCACCTAAGGAAATATAAGCAATTATTAAAAGTCTCCCCAGATGGAGAAATGGCTCAGTGGTTAAGAGCACTGACTGCTCTTCCAGAGGTCCTGAGTTCAATTCCCAGCAAGCACATGGTGGCTCACAACCATCTGTGATGGAATCTGATGCCCTCTTCTGGTGTGTCTGAAGACAGCTACAGTGTACTCTTATACATAAAATAATCTTGAAAAGAAATAGTTTTAAAAAGAGATTTTTTTTAAGTCTCTCAATGCCACCCCCCAAAATAAAACAAACAAACAAAAAAAAACAGAGTCAGATGGTTTTAGTGCAGAATTCTACCAGATTTTCAAAGAAGAGCTAATACCAATACTTCTCAAACTATTCCACAAAATAGAAACAGAAGGAATATTGTCAAACTCATTCTATGAGGCCACAGTCACTTGATACCTAAACCCCACAAAGACTCAACAAAGAAAGAGAATTTCATACCAATGTTCCGCATGAACATTGATGCAAAAATACTCAGTATTTGCAAACTGAATCCAAGAATACATCAAACACGTCATCCACCATGATCAAGTAAGCTTCATCCCTACAGGGAGTGCAGGCATGGTTCAATATACAAAAATTCACCAGTGTAATCTACCATATAAACAAACTGAATGAAAACAACCACATGATCACATCACTAGATGCTGGAAAAAACCTTTGAAAAAACCAACAGCCCTTCATGTTAAAAAGTCTTAGAGAGATCAGGGATACAAGGCACATAACTAAACACAATAAAGGCAATATACATCAAGCCAATAGCCAACATCAAATTAAATGGAAAGAAACTTAAAGCAATTCCACTAAAATCAGGGACAAGAAAAGGTTGCCCTCTCTCTGTATCTATGCAATATAGTACTGAAGTTCTAGCTAGAGCAATAAGACAATTAAAGAAGAGGAAGGAGATATGAATTGGAAAAGAAGACATCAAAGTATCACTATGTGCTGACAACATGATAGTATAAATAACTGACCTGAAAAATTCTACCAGAGAACTCCTACACCTAATAAATACCTTCAACAAAGTGGCTCGATACAAAATTAGCTAAAAACTATTGGCAGCCTTCCTTTATACAAATGATAAACAATCTGAGAAAGAAATTAGGGAAGCAATGCCCTTTACAATAGCCACAAAAGTATAAAATATTTTGGTGTAACTCTAACCAAGCAAGTGAAAGACCTGTATGACAAGAACTTCAGGTCTCTGAAGAAAAGAATTGAGAAAGCTATCAGAAGATGGAAAGATTCCCCCATGCTCATGGATCGGTAGGATTAACATAGTAAAAAATGGCCATCTTACCAAAAGGAGTCTAGAGATTCAATGCAATTCCCATCAAAATTCCAACTCGATTCTTCACAGACTTTAAAAGAGCAATTTTCAACTTCATATGGAGAAACAAAAAAAACCAGTATAGCTAAAAACAATTCTAAACAATAGAAGAACTTCTGGAGGTATTGCCATCCCAGATTTCAGGCTATACTACAGAGCAATAGTAATAGAAACTGCATGCTTTTGGCATGAAGACAGACAGGGTGATCAATTGAATAAAACTGAAGACCCAGAAATAAACTCACACACCTATGAACACTTGATTTTTGACAAAGAAGCCAAAACTATACAGTAAAAACAAGAAAGCATCTTCAATAAATGTTGCTGGTCTAACTGGATATCTGCATTAAGAAGACTGCAAATAGATCCACATTTATTACCTTGCACAAAATTCAAGCCTAAATGCATCAAAGACCTTAACATAAAACCAGATACACTAAATATAATAGAAGAGAAAATGAAGAAATGTTTTGAATACATTGATACAGGACACAGCATCCTGCACAGAACACCAACAGCTCAGGCTCTAAGATCAACAATTGATAAATGGGGCCTCATGAAACTGAAAAGCTTCTGGAAGGCAAAGGACACCATCAATAGAATAAAACTGCAGCCTACAGAATGGGAAAAGTTCTTCACCAACCCTACATCTGACAGAGGACTAATATCCAAAATATATATTTTAAAAACTCAAGAAATTAGACACCAACAAACCAAATAGCCCAATTTTAAAATGGAGTACAGAGTTAAACAGAATTCTCAACAGTGGACTCTCTAATGGCTGAGATGCAGTTTTAAAAAATGGCCAACATTCTTAGTCATCTGGAAGATGCAAATCATAATGATTCTGAGATTCCACCTCATACCAATCAGAATGGCTAAGATCAAAAACTCAAGCGACAGCACATGGCGGTGAGGATGTGGAGCAAGGAGAGCACTCCTACATTGCTGGTGAGAGCGCAAACTTTTACAACCTCTTTGGAAATCAATTTGGCAATTTCTCAGAAAATTGGGAATAGTTCTACCTCAAGACCCAGCTATACCACTCATGGGCATATACCCAAAAGATGCTCCACCATTCCACAAGGACATTTGCTCAGCTAAATTCATAGAAGCTTCATTCATAATTGTCAGAAACTGGAAACAACCTAGATGTCCCTCAACTGAAGAATGGATTAAGAAAATCTGATACATTTGCACAGTGAAATATTACTCAGCTATTTAAAAACAAAGACATCATAAAATTTGAAGGCAAATGGGTGGAACTAGAAAATATCATCCTGAATGAGGTAACCAGACCCAGAAAGACACACATGGTATGCACTCACTTAGAAGTGAATATTAGCCATAAAGTACGTGATAATCATGCTATAATCCATAAACCCAAAGAAGCTAAGTAACAAGAACACAAGAGAGGATGTTTGAATATCACCCAGAAGGGAAATAAAATAGACATCAGAGGTGGATGGAACTAAGTGGGAGACAGGTGGAGAGGGAAACAACAGGGTGGGGTCAGGTGTGGGGAGGCAGGACAGGGTTTGGAGAAATAATGGAAATCAGTGAAGGAGAATCTCTGGGATGACCTGGGATAGGGGAGGCTCCCAGGGGTATATTAGGGTGACCCTTACATGACATCCAGTAGTGGGAGGGTGACACCAACCCATCCACAAACCCTTCCAACCAAAAGTTGTCCTGCTTACAAAATGTGTAGGGATAAAGATGGAGCAGAGATTGAGGAAATGGCCAACCAATAACTGGCCCAACTTGAGACCCACCCCCATGGGAGAGAACCAACCTTTGACACTATTAAGGATACTCTGCTATGCTTGCAGACAGGAACCTAGCATAACTGTGTTCTGAGAAGCTCCATCTATCAGCTGAAGGAAAGAGATGCAGAGACCCATTGCCAAACATTAGGCAGAGCTCAGAGACTGCTGGAAAGAGTTGGGGATGGAGGTGGGGAGAGAATTGAGGGAGCTGAAAGGGTCAAGGACAACATAAGAAGACCTACAGAATCAACTAACCTGGGCCCATGGGGGCTCACACAGACTAAACTACCAACCAAAGAGCATGCATGGGGTGAACCTAGACCTCCTAAACATTTGTAGCAGTTGTGCAGGGCTGACTCTGACTCTGCCTTTGGATCCCCTCCTCTTAGCTGGGCTGCCTTGTCTGGCCTCAGTGGGAGAGGATGAGCTTATTCTTGCTACAACTTGATATGTCAGGGCAGGTTAGTACCCATAGGGGCTTCTCCTTCTCTCAGAGAAAGGGAAGAAACATGTGAGGGTGGGTCTGGAAGGAGAGAAGTGAGGGGGCTGCGATTGGGATGTAAAGTGAATAAATAAGAATATCACACGATCATCTCTATAGATACAGAAAAGGTCTTTAACCAAATCTAGTATGCCATCATGATAAAAGTTCCAGAGAAATGCAAGGCTAGAGAGAACATGCCTCCGCCTAGCAAGAGCTGAATGTGATAAACCCATGTGATAAACCCATGTGATAAACGCTTGAAAAGGCTGCACTGAACTCATGAATGCAATAGCCTCACAGGTGTCCACTATCTGACTTCTATTCAACATTGTACTAAAAGTACTAGCTAGACCAATAAGGCAAGAGAAGGAAATTAAAGGGATACAAACTGAGAAAGAAGCCAAACTAAATTAACCCTAATTACAGATGACATGATACTATATATTAGAGATTCTAAAAATTCTACCAGTTTCAACTTGAGGAAATCGATAGCTTTTTTATACATCAACAACAAACACATAATACTGAAAAGGACTTTCTGAATAGAACTCCATTTGTCCAAGAATTAAGGCCAACAATTGACAGGTGGGACTTCACAAAACAAAAAGTTTCTGAATCATAAAAGAAGCAATCAACCAGGTAAAGGAGGAAGCCCACAGAATGTGAGAAAGTATTTACCAACTGTACATCTAAGAGAGGATTAATATCGTATATATTAATATTAACTAATAAAATCATATGATAATATACCACATATGTCAATGAATCAAAGAAAAAAATGGTCTATTCAAAAAAAATGGGCCTTCTACCCAAACAGAATTCTTTTAAAAAAGACAAAAACAGATCTTTTAAAAATGTGCATCATCCCTAGCAATCAAGGAAATGCAAATTAAAATAACAAAATCTCCATTATTTGACATGAAAATCCCTCACTTGAGTTGTTGATCAGGGCTATTAAAGGATTTCCCAAATGCACAAGCTATTGCTACTGTCCTTGGCTTTTGATCAGAGGTTGAAGATAAGCCCCTATTGCTGAAGACACTTGCACTTCAGAAGCAGGGAACAGAGGCCCCTGATCTGGAGACTCCATGAATAGCCCCTCCTTGAGGACTGGCTTTGACAGTACCAGAAGGAGCATGCAAGCTTCCAAAAGAAGGAAGCCACCAGCAGTCCGACGTGGGTGTGATGCCTATGAACTACATCCACAGCCAGCATGGCATCATGACCCTAAATGTAAAGTAGTGGTGCACATATCTCGGCAGTAACCAACAGCTCTCTAATTGGATTTCCATGCCTGGTACTGGAGGAAAATTTACAGCTACTAATTTACTAAGCCAGCATAATGCCAAACAACAATCTATAAACATTTGTCCTTAAGACGCACAGATAAGTGTAGTCCTCACCCTTCATCAAGGAAACTTCTCTTCACAACGGACAGAAACCACTACAGAAAACCACAGCTAATGAAAATACAGAGCAGTGGAGCCCAGTCCCAAGGGATACATCTCCAAAACACTCCCAGAGCTAAGGCAGGACAACATTTCAGAAAGGGAGTGAAAGACTGCAAGTGCTGGAGGATCACAGAGTCTGCTGTGATACTGTGCCTCCAGGTAAAGTCGGAAGCTACACTCACAACATCTTACCAACATGTCTACCTACACATGCGCTGAAGAACAAAACCAGACATGCCAGGGTGGAGGGCATAAATTCCAGGAAGCCCTAAGCTACACTCTCTCTCTCTCTCTCTCTCTCTCTCTCTCTCTCTCTCTCTCACTCACTACAGGCAACTGTAAAATGATCAGAATGGGAATAGGAGATATAGTCTCCCCCAGGGAAGGGCACACCAATTGGTTACCCAATACCAAAAGATCAGCCCTGGAAACATATATACAAGTAACATTATACAGACTGAACAGGTTATATCAAAGAATATACATGTATATACATATATACATTCAATAGTATTGGATAAAAAAGAAGATATAAATTTAAAAAGAGAAAGGAAGGGTATAATGGGAGGGTTTGGAGGAAGGAAAGGGATGAGAAAAAGTATGTAAGTATATGGCACTCTCAAATACATATTTTAAAATAAAAGCATGAACAAGAAGACAGACAGTGTCTGCTCTTGGTATCCACAGATCTATGAAGACATTTCTTCCTTCCTTCTTTCTTTCTTTCTTTCTTTCTTTCTTTCTTTCTTTCTTCCTTCCTTCCTTCCTTCCTTCCTTCCTTTCTTTCTTCCTCTCTCTCTCTCTCTCTCTCTCTCTCTCTCTCTCTCTCTCTCTGCTTTTATGGGTGTTGGGGTTTTTTGTTTTCGGGGGAGGTTTTTGGTTTTGCTTACATAATGTCACTAGTTTGTGTGTATGTCTCATTTAACAGCTGTATGATCCTTAGGAAAAAGGTTATCTCAACATCCAGCATGCTTGTCAGTGTATGATGGGATTCAATATACATTTATGTAGAAAGTAATGGCTTTAGTCAATATTAAAAGACCATGTACAATGTACAAAAGTCATTCCTAGTCATCAAGTTTAGCAACAGAAGGCTGGAGAGCAGGACAGAACTAATTTTTGCCTATGATTCTCAAAATCAAGGCTGTATAAATAAAAGCAAATCTGGCTGAATTGTCACAAAATCGGGTCACTAATTTCTACTCAAAGTTCTGGTCCTCCTGTCTGGCCACGTCAAGACTTGAGCTTGGCATTTTAGACTCCAGTGTGATTTGAGGGTGGCTTGGGGGAACTACAATGGTATTTTTAAGTCTATTTTTTTCCCTAAAAGGTTATGGAATCTTTATCACAGGGCCCTTTAAAATCAGAGCCTGGACCTGGTGAGATGCTCAGATGATAAGGTGCTTCCTGTGCCTGTACAAGCACAATCTCCTTCAGTTGCCTGGATTCGATCCTCATTATTCATGCAAAGAGAGGAAGAAAGGGAAGCAGTGGAAAGGGAAAAGGAGGGGGCGGAGGAGGAGGAAGAAGAGGAGGAGGAAGAGGAAGGGTATGAATAGGGACAGGGGTTGGGAAGAGGAGATGATAAGCCTGAAAGTGGTGCCATGTTAACTCCAGCACTATGGAGGTAGGGATGGGCAGATACAAGGATCCCTGGAGCTTTCAGGACAGCCAGTCTCAATGTCAATAAGATACCTTGTCTCAAAAACAAAGTGGACAGGATCCTTAGGAACTATACCAGAAGGTTAACCTCTGGCTTCCACATGCATCATACACAGGGGCACCTGTCCACACATGCATCACCCTACATACACACACATACACATACTCCCCAGCACACTTACATACTCATCAGCATCCTGTATCTCTGAAGGGCTATGCCTGAGAGATCCTTCTAGGCCCCAGGGGCACCAGAGTTCATCTTGCTAAAGATCAACCTAGACCATGAGGTTTAGACAGGTCACAGAATATTAGACTCTGGCCATCCAGAGAGCTCCATCCAAAACATAAGCAGGACTAGGCTTAGCTCCGGTTCTCACTTAAGTGGTCAAAAGTGGGCTAGGAATGGTAGCTAGACCTAAGGTTCAGCCTTCTACAGAAGGCCTCTAGTCACCCACCTTTAGACCTGACTACCCTAGTGTACTAGCACACGTAGCTCAGGCAGCTCAGGAATCCAGAGAGGCTACTCAGCAGATATTAGCCTAGGCCAGGAACAAGATCTCCAGTCTGAAGTGGGGAGAAAGGATCCACTGCGGACTTTTGCTGAGGTGTCTGAACTGAGACGATTAAGAGCTTTGTGTGGAAATAACTAGAAGGTTGCATTCAAGTCCAGGCTACAGAAGGAGGAACACAAGAGTAGTAGGTACCTGGGGACAGGCTTGTGCTCAAAGTCTGGGAGAGACAAAGCCCAGGGCCCAGGCTTCTGTGTATTTGTCAGCTTCAAGCAGCTCCAGGCTGGAACTTTCCACAGAAGCAGCAATAAAATAAACATATTCAAAATGCATTGGATCAACCTCAAATGCTGTCCCCAGGCTCCCTACCACATCTTCTGGATCAATACATCCTTGTGACCCAGCTGGATTCATTTAAATATAACAACAGTGGCTTCCTGGAGCCAGTTTTCCAGGTCAGAAGTGATTTTCAAGACGTTTAGGGCACGTTGTCATTGGAATACAGTTTTACAGGCTCAAATTAGCAGCTACCAGAGTCTATGGAAAAGTGTTTCTCTTTAAATAAACTTCCTTTCCTTTAAGACCTCAGGGAAAAATAACAACTCAAAAGACATGTTTTTTTTTTCTACAGTAAAGGTTTTTTATTGCAAAACGCACTTGCTGTGTGTGCAGTCTTGCAAAGGGTGCTGGGCACCTTATCACCATCCTATCTGACAGGCTGGTTGCTACGGAAGAAAAGACCATTTTCCATTTTGCTCAGAGTTTGCCCAGCCCATGTTCTAGGAGATAAAGCCTGGGGACAATGAAGCTCACCCTGCTTTGGAGAGTAAGATAAGAGCAAAATACCCTAGCAGTTTTCCCAGGTTCCCCAGTGACACATACCAAGCTGGGACATTCGACAACTCCAAGTTCAAAATCCATGCTACCTATAAGAACCTTCCATCCCCTCTAAAAGCCTCATCGCTTGCTGCCTCCCGGGCCCGCTTCTTCTTTCTTGGCTCACTTGAGGGTTCTCCATCCTTCCAGGATCCCTAGTTTGAATGTAGCCAGAACGTTGATGGGGTAGGGGGAGAGACCAACGGGCCCTTGGGTGACTTGCTCTGGAGTTTACCAGGCCTGGTCAGGAATGCTAAGGCCAGTGTGAAGAACATCAGTCAGTGCTCTGACGCCTCTGGCAGGGCACAGCAGTCAGATGTCATGCCCAAACCCAGAGCACAAATGTCTGCGCTATACTTAACACAAACCTGGTGGCTTCCTCCAGGTAGACACTCTTCAGGCCAGAGGGTGGGGGTGATGCTGAATATTTTGATATTTCTACAGCCAAGCTTTTGGGTGAATTATGAGAATGTATTATGGAGCATGAACAAGCTGATAAATTGTACTCTGCATAAAATTATAGACCGTAAACCATCGCCCTGACCTATTTTTTCTTTTCTTCCTTCCCTCCCTCTTTCCCTGCCCTTCCTTCTCTTCCTCCTCTCTTTGTCTTTTCTTTTAGTTTCAGAGACAGCGCCCCGTATCCCTCAGTCCGCCCTCAGTTCCACTCTGCCCCGCTGCATTCTCAAGCATACACAAGGATATAGCTATTATTAAATCAGGGTAACAGTGATTCAAGCCAGTCTCCTCCCTGCTAATTCGGGAAATCACTGAACAGGCCTCCTTAACAATCTAAGACAAGAAAATCACCTAGGAGGCAGATGCACTCTCAGCAAGCTGGAAGAAGGAGCTATAAATAGAAAGCGCGAAGATCCCTGGAGGAAAGGAAGCGGCTTCAAATGGTCCTCTCTGTTATCTAATGCTATAAAAGCCAGGTATAGAGGAAAGCCGTTGCTACCAGACAGCCTTGCCAGGAGAAGAAGTTATGCCTCAGACATGCTTGGTCCTGACTAAGAAATTAAAATCATTCCACAATGTACACTCTGATTACCCCTGGATAAGTCTGCTTTCTTTGTGTGAAAGCCATTTTGGTTCCGATTTTACTCTTTCTCAAGCCAAATGTCCCCAGATGTGAACATCTATACACACACAGAGACAGAACCCCAATCCAGCTGTTCCTAGATCACGTGATCCACTCACAGAAAACACTGCTTCTGCTTTGTAAGGAGTCAACAAATAATTGTTTTTGACAATCTTTTATAATAAAAATATAATAATTGCTGTGATACCAACACCTGTAATCCCAGCATTCAAGGGATGTTGACAGGTGGATCATAAGTTTGAGGGCTTTTCTCCCAAAAGAACCAATAAGCAAACAAATGAGTAAATAAATAAAATCAACAAGCAAAAATAGACCTGAAAATACACTGTTGCTATGTAATAGTGAAGGGTTGTTTTTTTTAATCACTGATTTTTTTTTTCAGTAGAAATAAATGATTCCAGTGGAAAGAGAACTAAGACCACAGTGTCAGTGCTGGGTCTGTGGAGTGAGTATCTCATGAGTTAGAGGTTACTTTTGTCAAGTGTCTTCCAGTACAGGTTACCATCCCTGTGACTGGAGCCTGTGTACCAGCCTCTGGACCCATGCAATGACTGAATAAGCCAAGGCCAGTGGCTTGGGAAGTGACAACATGCCAGCGAGCTGGGCAGAAGAGGACATGGTCTGCAAGTCAGGTCCAAGGAGCAGCGAGGCCAGGGCTGACCTGAGAGCTCAGCATGAGGGTGTCTGTCTAGGAAAGGGGGACTGAATAGACCGTTTTCAGCACTGGAAATTTCCAGTACATTCAGTAATGTCTCCAAGTCAGTCACTGGATAGCCTGCAAGTTGATTGAATGGAAAGAAGAGCCCTGCGCTGTCAGCACTACTGCTGAATGCCCCAGCTCCCTCCTCCCTCGTTGTCAGGAGCACTCAGTTTGTCCATCCATCCTCCCACACCTGCACAGTAAAAACAATGATGCCAGTGAGAACAGAGATCTCCCCAGGCTTGGGCAGGGGCTGAAGTTCTAGATGCTGGTCCCCTCTCAAGATATAGCAGTGACCAGCCACAGGAGGCCCATCCTAGCACACTACACCTACTAGCCTCTGTGAGGTCTGCTGGTGTGAGAAGTGGGGGAGGGGTGACCCAAAGCAGGCTCATAGTCCTGGAGCAGTATTAGAGCAGATGGTTTCTCATCCTCTCTGCCATTTGCCTACAAGTGCAAAAGCCTATTCATTTTCAAGATCTCCCCTATGCGATTACATAAGAATAAAAGAGTAGGGAGGGGCTGGAGAGACAGACCAGAGGTCAAAAGCAAACTCTGCTCTCCATAAGGACCAGAGGTTAATTCCTCGCACTTACATCAGAGGACTCACAACCCACCTGTAACTTCAGCTCTGGGGGATATGGTACCCTCTTATTACCTTTGTGGCCACCTTACTCCAGTGCACACTCCCTCACATGGACATAGACATGATCAAAAACTATTAAAAATAAGCACTAAGAATAGGAGATGAAGGTCTGGAATGATGGCTCAGTCAGTAAAGTATTTGCCATACATGCATGCTGCTCTAAGACCTGGTCCCCAATACACAGGCAAACTAAAACTCATACATAGCAAGCAACGTGCACCTGTAATCCTAGTAATCAGAGGAAGAGATAGCAGGATCCCCAGATCTCGATGGTCAGCACAGAACACATGAGTCAATAAGATCTGGGTTCAATGAAAGGCGGAGGAGACAGGTAGAAAGAGATCGAAGGATGACAGTGTCAACCTATGGCAACACACATGCACACACATATGCATCTATACCTACACCTGTACCACACACACACACACACACACACACACACACACACACACACACACACGGCTATTAGAAAGGATGGAGTCATGTGACATGTTCTAACTCTAAGTCATCACCTTGTCAAAGTGTTTCCTATTCTGCCTTTTCAATGGTGTTTGTTCTAAGTACATACAAATGTGAACTCAAACTACAGATTAAAAACCTTTAAAAGAAACAAAGTATGCCAGCAAATATATTTTATCTTGGGTACACAATCCTATCAGCCAGTTCCCATGCAGTCGGTGCTGGCAGGGAGGAGAGAGATGACTGAATCCGAACAATTTCCGTAAGGACCGTGATGCTCAGAAGTAGGGCATCATCTGTCTGAGCTTGTCTACAAATTTGACTTTCAAAAGTGACATATCTGGCCAATAGACTGCCAAAACTATGTTCCACAAAAAAAAAGAACAGGGCTGATTTTATGCTCTTTGAAGATCCGGCAGTTTAGTGTAGGAACGAGGCTCCTGTGTTGTTAGATTTGCTGATGGACCCACCTTCCAGGGGACTCGGGAGTAATTCTGTTTTGTATGTGGGAGTTGGCACTTGGGAAAACATTTTCAAAAGTGTGTTCCAAATAGGAAGATAGCTGGAGAAAGGCATACAGATGACCCCAGTATGGCTTACCTGTCTTGTTTCCTAGTGTCCTT
Source organism: Mus minutoides (assembly GCA_902729485.2). Lineage (NCBI taxonomy): Eukaryota > Metazoa > Chordata > Mammalia > Rodentia > Muridae > Mus > Mus minutoides. The sequence goes on along the minus strand of LR749802.1, from coordinate 1,561,878 downwards.
CAGTAGCCTGCCTTAGAGCTACTGTGAATCATGGGTGTGGACATGTGGGACATGAATAGTGGCTCCTGTGTCCTCATGCAGTGAAACTAAAATTGGGGGTCACGTGGGAGGAAAGCTCAGTGGAGGTCACGTGGGAGGAAAGTTCGAGAGCTCCGACTCCAGGAGGAAGGTGGCCTTCGAGGTGCCCAGGATCCCTGAGTTTTGAGGGTTGTCAATGCCCTGTTGCTATTTCTTCAACATTCTACAGTTGCTCAGCTCTTCCTGGCTGATTCTCACCTGCCCTTTCTCCAGAGGACTCACCCTTGTGCAACTTAGATGAAGAGCCCCATATCCACTCCCAGGCTTGATTCCAGCCCATCTCTCTCTCTACCATGACAACAGGAACTGCTGAGTAGCTTTTTGCAACTTTCTTCAATCTGCTTGGAGACGTAATTAATCCCTCACCCTTATATGGCTTATGCTGTTCACGAAGTCCACTGGAGAGGCCAGGCCTCTTTGGTTCAGGTTCTTGCTGTGGTTGATAGAAGAATCTACAGATGGGCCAGGAAGTTCATTGAACAGAAGGTTTATTCAGGGGAAGAGTCATCTGCAAAAGGAAAAGCATGCATGCATATTGGGAAGCAACATGGGAGAACTCCCAAGCAAGGACTGTGGTGCATGTAGATGAGACATTATAGTTTCAGGGGTGCAGAACTACTGGGGTGGAGGTTGTCTGGTGAAGACCATTTGACCAACTCCACTTTTAAAACTGAGCTCAGTAAGCACACCTTGGGAACTGGGCATTACTGCCTTGAAGGTGTGGGACATGCACAGTAGGGTGAATCTTCCCAAAAATTTACCCTTTCAGAATTTTTGCTGGCAGAAGGATGAATGGGTGGATGGATGGATGGATGGATGGATGGATGGATGGATGGATGGATGGATGATGGATGGATGATGGATGGATGCAGGATAGATAGATAGATAGATAGATAGATAGATAGATAGATAGATTCATAGATACATAGATAGATACATAGATAGATACATAGATACATAGACAGATACATAGATAGATACATAGATAGATACATAGATAGATACATAGATAGATACATAGATAGATACATAGATACATAGATACATAGATACATAGATACATAGATACATAGATACATAGATAGATCAGTTATTTGGCAGAGTTTGTAAATGACTATGCCTGCTGCTCAAGGATTTTGAGGCTGACAATGCTTTTGAAGATCCAGGAGATGACTGGAAGCTCTGACCACCACTTCTCCTCTGACCCTGATTCCCAAACTAGGTGACTTTCTTACCTCCCACTGTGAATCTCCACTCCTTTTCCACATAACTGTCACCTACCCAATGGGCACCCCACCTGCGTGCTTGAAGCTGCCAGCCCTCTCTTCAGAGCTTCCTGCCTTGGGGTAGTACCCAAGGTTCCAGCCCTCCCACTCAGGACCACCTAAATGGAATCTGCTCATTTTCATTTCTTTTTTCCTAAACCTTCAGTAGTCAAGAGAGTGAGCTTCTCCTCCTAAGCTCACTTACAAGACTCTTTACATCTGACATTATCCCCTCAAGTCAGACCTGCGTGGACCAATTTCCTGACAGTCATGAAATGGAGCCCTGTTTTCCTATGCTTGTGTATTTTCCTGTGTTCTCTGGACTTGACTCCTCCCTGGCAGAGCCACCATGCTATACATAGACGGGTGTGAGTGCTTCCTCACATACACACATCTGGAGCACCACACCAGCCCTACTCTTTAGCACAGGTTCCCCTTTTTACAGCCTTCCCAGGACTTTGAATGCCTTCAGTTTCTAAAATGCTTTTTTTTTGGGGGGGGGGGAGCAAGAATTTATTTTATCCTGTAAATGACTATGTGACCTTAAATATTCCCAACACAAGTATTTCACTGATGGTTTTCAGACCATACTTTTCTCTTTTTTTCTTTTCTTTTTTTAGATATTTTCTTCATTTACACTTCAAATGCTATCCCAAAAGTCCCCTACACACTCTCCCTGCCCTGCTCCCCTACCCACTCACTCCCACTTCTTGGCCCTGGCATTCCCCTGTATTGGGGTATATAAAGTTTGCTAGACCAAAGGGCCTCTCTTCCCAATGATGGCCAACTAGGCCATCTTCTGCTACATATGCAGCTAAAGACATGAGCTCTGGGGTATTGGCCCCTCCACATAGGTCATCAGCTTCTCCTCCCAAACCTGAGTAGCTTTGAATTGTAGCCACTGCCCATTCTACTTATTCTTAATTACTCATTTTAAAATTACACTTTGTTTTGAATTACATGTATGTGTGTGGGCAGATGTGTGCACAGGAGTGCAGGTGCCTCATAGGGGTCAAAAGAAGACATCAATCAGATACCATGGAGCTGGAATTATAACCAGTTGTGAACAGCTCAACATGGGTACTAGGAACCAAACTCAGGTCCTCAGCAAGAGCAACGCATACTCTTAATCACTGAGCCATTTCTCTAGTCCCTTAGCCTGTATATTTATTTATTCAGTGTGTGTGTGTGTGTGTGTGTGTGTGTGTGTGTGTGTGTGTATTTGTGTGGGTGTCTGTGAAGATAAGAGGATAACTTAAAGAGGTTAATTTTCTCCTCTTTAAATTTAAATCTCTCTCTTTATGCAGGGCCCAAGGATCCAATTCAGGTCATAAGACTTAGCAGTAGGCCCCTTTACCGACTGAGCTCTAATCAGCCCTCATTCTATTGCACCGATCTTCTTTCTGTCTGTCCTGCCCATTAGTCTGGGAACACAGACCTGGGCTCATCACTTTTGTCTTAGACCCCAATGCCCAGCACACATAAGCATCATTCATAAAATGTTTCCAGGATAAACAAGCCACTGCTCCAAGTTTAGAACAAGTCTGCACAAAGGTCTTTTAAGACAAACTCCATTGTCTGCAACCTTTGGGAGAGTCTAGAAGTTGGCCACATCCATTTACTTATTCTGAGCATCTCCTATGTTCCAGTCACCATGCTTAGTAGAAGATATTGTAAAATCAAACTCTGCTGAGCTTCAATCTGGGGAAGTGACAACATACAATCAGACTAAAATTTGGAATGTCAGTTGGTGGCCTTGGTGGTGTGCAATAGGAAAATTTATATTTGGTGGAGGTACCTGGATGTGTGGAGGTAGCAGGTTTCTGTTTTCAATATGGCCGACAGGGAGGCTTCAGAGACCATGGAAGCCAAACAGGATGAAGTTCAATATTTAAGGAATATCTTCAACATTGTATACTTGGCATTGCCAAATATTTTCTTTTTTCCTGTGAAATACTTTGATTTCACCTAGTCTCCATATTCCCAGAGAGTCATGGCTGTGACCCCAGGAGACATAGAGGAAGGTACTTCTGGGAGGACTCTAAAGTAACCAACCCAGCTCTGATTTCTCATGGGAAGAAAAAGGAGGGAACTGGTTTCATTTTGGTTTATGGTTTAGAGTATTTTATTGGGGGAGGGGGCAGACATGATGCAATCGGAGGCGGCAAGATGCCCTCAGCCCTTTTCATGCATCTGGGTGTTTCCTTACTTGTGCAATGGATATCTTTAACACTGGCTCTCTGCCCATCCCTGTGCATGTCTGCCAAGTGTAAAACATGGTTCAACCTGCACTCAAAAACAAGGCACATGGTATCAGTCCCTGTCTTCATAAGAATTGGGGTGAGGTCTTGTTCCCTCCTGACTGCCATACTTCTTGCAAAGGACCTTTCTTATTTCTTATTGATTTTCCAATGTTAAATGTCACCTTCTCTTCTGTTGCTTGATTTATTCTACTTTCCATTGAAGGGAGGTGGGCCTGTTTTAAAGTGAGGGCCAAGGCCCAGACAAGGGGAATGACAAAGTTAATGAGTTATCTGTCAATCGGGTGAAAATGAAGTTCTATGCTTTTTGGTCCTTTCCCTCCACGGCTACTTTTGCAATGAGGATGAACCTGCATTATGCAAACACAAAGATGGTGTCCTCCACAGGGCTCATAGTTCAGGTTTGCAAAGAAATGTACAACCTATAGCTTCCTAGTTACCTTTGATGAGACTGTTCTCATTGGTGAGTTTGAGTAAGTGAATATAATATTTGTGTTTGAGCTGCAATCTAGGTTTAACTTGTCAGGTTAAACAAAGGGCATTTTAAAGCTTAAATACTTGCCTAACATACAGCTGAATGCTAGGAGATAGATGATAAGGAGGAGGAAGAGGAGGAGGAGGAAGAGGAGGAGAACAAGAGAGAAAGACAGAGACAGAGACAGAAAAGATCGTTGATTCAAAATTCCAACTTGCCCAAGTCTGAGAAAACTGAGACTGTAATTTGGGCAGATAGGCGTCTGGCTTCCTCCCTAAGAGATTCTGGCTCTAAGCATTAGGGAATGATGCGAAATGCAGTGAGTGGCTAATAATTAAAGGATTTAATTAAGCGTCGTCTGGGAGCAAGTTTAGTAGCTCAGTGTGTGTCTTGGCAGCTCCTGGCCATCTGGGTGGGGGCTGGGGAAGACAGGCATTGTTGGAAATAGCTATTTAGGGAAGATTTTCTCATCCAAGGATAGAGGACGACACATTGCAACTGTTGATTATACACATTTTCAGTGAGAGCTTCAGTGAAGATGCTGAAGACGAGGGTTGTTAATTATGTCACATTTAGTTACTGGATCCCATAAGCCCACATGGTCTGTCACTTGTATTGGCAGATAAAGGGTAAGAAGGTCTTTCCATCCATCCACCCATCTCTTTCTCTAGAACCTTCATTCAGGGCAGGTACCCAATGGGTGCACAGCACTGAAGTAGTAAATAAAGAAATAACCTTAAAAATATTTTAGAAAGCAACCAAATTAGTATGTAACATTGAGCCAAAACCTCAGATCTAACAGAATACAAAATCTAAATCTAGTGTGATCCAATGAGTTAAGCAGAATATGGAGAAGTAGCCCAAGGGAGGTGAAAATGAATGTCCTTTCTGGGATTCTGCTGAGTGCAGGCACGCTACTCCTTGCCTACTCCATGGTTTTGTGTGTGTGTGTGTGTGTGTGTGTGTGTGTGTGTGTGTGTGTTTTAAGTTTTAAATTTTTTCACTTCTTTTTTTTTATAATAATTTGATGTTGTATTTTAAAATGCCACCTTATTTCAAGGCAGTTGTTACCATGTATGACTTTTTCTTTCCATGTTTATACTATCCAAAGACTTCTAAAACAATTTCAATACTTTTTAATCAATAAAATATTGAACATTTACTAAGTGAAATACTACATTATTATTTTTTCTTAAATCTTAAGACATGATTATATGTAGGGCTGTTTTTCTTTTTAACCAGTTTTTAAAATCTATTTGGAACATTAAATGTGATAGAAGTAGAAATAGATTTCTTATGAAGTCCTCTATGAAAGGAAATTGTGACAAGTTGCTAATTGGACAGAAACCGTTCCATCTCCAAGGGAGAATAAACAGCACAAATGTGGCTTCATAAAATTAATTGTGTAGTGTTCCTTCTGTTTGTCTTTGTGGAATAGTTTGAAGAGTATTGGTATTAGGTCTTCTCTGAAGGTCTGATAGAATTCTGTACTAAATCCATCTGGTCCTGGGTTTTGTTTTTGTTTTTGTTTTTGTTTGTTTGTTTGCTTGTTTGGGGGGTGTTGTGAGACTTTTAATGACTGCTTCTATTTCTTTAGGGGTTATAGGACTGTTTAGGGGGTTTATCTGATTCAGATTTAACTTTGCTATTTGGTATCTGTCTAGAAAATTGTCCATTTCATCCAGATTTTCCAGTTTTGTTGAATATAAGTTTTTGTAGTAGGATCTGATGATTTTTTAATTTCCTCAGTTTCTGTTGTTATATCTCCCTTTTCATTTCTGATTTTGTTAATTTGAATACTTTCTCTGTACCCTCTGGTTAGTCTGGCTAAGAGTTTATCTATCTTGTTGATTTTCTCAAAGAACCAGCTCCTGGTTTTGTTGATTCTTTGTATAGTTCTTTTTGTTTCTACTTGGCTTATTTTAGCCCTGAGTTTGATTATTTCCTGTTGTCTATTCCTCTTGGATGTAGTTGCTTCTTTTTGTTCTAGAGCTTGCAAGTGTGCTATTAAGCTGCTAGTGTATGCTCTCTCCAGTTTCTTTTTGAAGGCACTCAGAGCTATGAGTTTTCCTCTTAGCACTGCTTTCATTGTGCCCCATAAGTTTGGGTATGTTATACCTTCATTTTCATTAAATTCTAAAGTCTTTAATTTCTTTCTTTATTTCTTCCTTGACCAAGTTATCATTGAGTAGGGCATTGTTCAGCTTCCATGTGTATGTGGACTTTCTGTTGATTTTGTTGCTGTTGAAGACTAGCCTTAGTCCATGGTGGTCTAATAGGATGCGTGGGGTTATTTCAATCTTCTTTTATATGTTAAGGTCTGTTTTGTGACTAATTATATGGTCAGTTTTGGAGAAGGTACCTTGAGGTGCTGAGAAGAAGGTATATTCTTTTGTTTTAGGATGAAATGTTGTATAGATACCTGATAAATCCATTTGGTCCATAACTTCTGTTAGCTTCAATGTGTCTGTGTTTAGTTTGTGTTTCTATGATCTGTCTATTGATGAGAATGGAGTGTTGAAGTCTCCCACTATTATTGTGTGAGGTGCAATGTGTGCTTTGAACTTTAGTAAAGTTTCTTTTATGAATGTTGGTGGCCTTGCATTTGGAGCATAGATGTTCAGAATTGAGAGTTCTTGGTAGGTTTTTCCTTTTATGAGTATGAAATGTCCTTCCTTATTCTTTTTGATAACTTTTGGTTGGATTTTATTCGATATTAGAATAGCTATTCCAGCTTGTTTCTTGGGACCATTTGCTTAGAAAATTGATTTCCAGCCCTTTATTCTGAGGTATTGTCTGTCCTTGACACTAAGGTACATTTCCCATGTGCAGCAAAATGCTGGGTCCTGTTTACATATACAGTCTGTTAGTTTATATCTTTTTATTAGGGAATTGAGTTCATAGGAAATGTTAAGGAATAGTAATTATTGCTTCATGTTATTATTTTATTTTATTTTTATATTTGTGTGTGTGACTATCTTTTTGGGGGGTTGTTGAAAGATTACTTTCTTGCTTTTTCTAGGATGTAGTTTTCCTCCTTGTGTTGGCATTTTCCATGTATTATCCTTTTAAGGGCTGGATTTGTGGAAAGGTATTGTGTAAATTTGGTTTTGGTCATGAAATATCTTGGTTTCTCCATCTATAGTAATTGAGAGTTTTGTTGGGCATAGTAGCCTGGGCTGGCATTTGTGTTCTCTTAGGGTCTATATGACATCTACCCAGGATCTTCTAGCTTTAATAGTCTCTAGTGAGAAGTATAGTATAATTCTGATAGGTCTGCACTTATATGTTACTTGATATTTTTCCCTTACTGCTTTTAATATTCTTTCTTTGTTTTGCACATTTGGTCTTTTGACTATTATGTAACAGAAAGAATTTCTTTCCTGGTCCAGTCTATTTGGAGTTCTGTCGGCTTCTTGTATGTTTATGGGCCTCTCTCTTTAGATTAGAGAAGTTTTATTGTATAATTTTGTTGAAGATATTTACTGGCCCTTTAAGTTGGGAGTCTTCACTCTCTTCTATAACTATTATCCTTAGGTTTGGTCTTCTCGTTGTATCCTGGATTTCCTGGATGTTTTGGGTTAGGAGCTTTTTGCATATTGCATTTTCTTTGACTGTTGTGTCAATGTTTTCTGTGGTAACTTCTGCCCCTGAGATTCTCTCTTCTATTTCTTGTATTCTATTGGTGATGCTTGCATCTATGACTCCTGATCTCTTTCCTAGGTTTTCTATCTCCAGGGTTGTCTCCCTTTGTGATCTCTTTATTTTTTTCTAGTTCCATTTTTAGATCCTGGATGGTTTTGTTCAATTCCTTCACCTGTTTGGTAGTGTTTTCCTATAATTCTTTAAGGGGTTTTTGTGTTTCCTCTTTAAGGGCTTCTATCCGTTTACTTGTGTTCTCCTGTATTTATTTAAGGGAGCAATTTATGTCCTTCTTAAAGCCCTCTATCATCATCATGAGATGTGATTTTAAATCATTCTTGCTTTTCTAGTGTGTTGGGATATCCAGGGCTCATTGTGTTGGGAAAACTGGGTTCTGATGATGCCAAGTAACCTTGGTTTCTGTTGCTTATGTTCTTTTCCTTGCTTCTCACCATCTGGTTATCTCTGGTGTAAGCTGATCTTGCTGTCTCAGACTGTAGCTTGTCCCTCCTGCAAGCCTGTGTATCAGTACTCCTGGGAGACCAGTTCTCTCTGGGAGGAATTTGGGTATGGAGAGCTGTGGCACAGGGTCAGCTCCAGGTTGCAGATGGAAACTGGAAGGGTCCTGTCCCCAGCTGTTCCTTGGTTCCTGTGTTCTGATGGCTCTGGGCAGGTCCTTCTTGGGCCAGAAACTTGAGCAGAAGTGGTGTTCTTACCTCCTGGGAGACCAGTTCTCTCTGGGAGGAATTTGGGTATGGAGAGCTGTGGCACAGAATCAGCTCTGGGCACAGAGGGAAAGTGGACGGATCCTGTCCCAAACCTTAGTTCCTGTGTCCTGAGGGCTCCAGGCAGGTCCCTCTGAGCAGAAGTGGTGGTCTTACCTGTGCTCACTGACATGTCCGCACTCCTGGGAGACCAGCTCTCTCCAGGCCATATTTGGGTATGGAGCACTCTGGTACAAGATCAGCTCTGGGTGCAGATGGAAACCAGAAGGATCCTGTCTTCCCACTTCTTAAGATATAGGTATAAATAGCTGCAGTAATATATAGACAGGTAAATAGATGTATATGATATATAAATATATATCTTAATCATAAAAGTCATAGAGTAATTACATATCAAATAAAAAAGCAAATATGGTTCTTTCTTTTGTTATTGTACTTATCCATTTATTGAATGATTGTGCATGGTCATGCACATGTGTGTAGAAGGCAGAAGACAAACTTGTAAAACTTGATTTTCTCCTTTTAACATGTGGGTCCCAGGGGTCAAACTCAGGTCACTGGGCTTGGTAGCAGGCACCATTACCTGCTGAGCTATATTGCCATCCCAAATGTTGCCTTTTTAAGTAGGGCACTAGACTCAAAGAAGGATGAGTTTTTAGGGGTGAGGTACTCCCTGCTTTCATTCAGGCATCAGCAAACAACAGAGTGTCTCTTCTATACCTGGTGCTGAGGGGTGTGCACCACACCCACTGTGAGCCCTACCCTCGAGGACTTTCCATTCTCTTCTGCTATTCCCTTTAATAATTCTGTATAGAAGGAACTTCACTGTGTCCATTTAAAAATGATGACCCATGTCAGGGTCGGATACCTCCTGTTCTCCTAAGCCTCCTGGAGGCCAGGTCAGTGAAAGTTCTGTCTTCTCTCTTCTACTTGTGGGCTTTGTTCTGCATTTAGAACCAACAGAATAAGGTGATTTGTCACCCACTGGGTGATCATATTCTTCTCCAGCTCTCTGTGCTCCAGACCAAACCCTGTGGGTCTGCCACTGTTTCCTAGAGCTCTCTATGACCCAATAACCTGCTACTGCCTCCCAGACTGCTTTAGCTGATCAGTGTCCTTAGAATTTTGTTCCACGGCAGAATCCCAACTTGTGATTGGATGGGGTAGTCAGTTGACTGTGCTCTGGGGACTCTGTGTGGCTTGGCCAGCATAGGTTGGTCACTCACGGGTATTTGCAGTCACTTTTTTAAACCCCCTAGTTTTATTTCCTCCCTCTGTATGGGGGTGGGGTGAGGTGGAGGCAAGGATGAAGGGCATAGACATGGGGAGGGGATGCAGGAACCTATGTGTGAAGTTATGGAGGCCAGGGGAAGAAGGCAAGTGCCCTATCACTCTCCTCCTTGGTGCTTTGAGACAATGTTCCTTCATTGAACCTGCAGCTATGCTAGTAGCCAACAAGCTCCAGAAAACTTCCTGTCAGTACTTGGGAGACAGGCACATGCAGCCACACCTGGATTATTTTGTAGGTGCTGGGGATTTGAACTCAGATCTCCATACTTGCACAACAAGTGCTCTTACCTGTAAGGAGCCTCGCGCTGTGGCTCCCTCCCTAGCTGGTACACTCCCGAGCGGGTTACCAGTGCTGGTTGCCTAGATACGTAAACAAGCTCAAGTGCGCATGAGCCACAAGTCACCGCCCATCCCGGGGCGTATCTTGAGGTAAAAGAGCAGCCAGCCAACCCAAGCGACATACTTCACACTGAGGTAAAATTGAACAAGGTATTTCTGGAGATGCTCTCCCTTTCTCCTCCTCTTTCTCCACATGGATTAATAAAGGGATACTTGCAGAAGAATTCTATATTTTGTCCGTATTCCTTTCTTGCAGGCAAGGCGGGAATATGGGTGTTTTTTACACTTACCCACTGAGCCATCTCTTTAACCTCTGAAGTTAAATTGATTCCAGATTAAGAGTCCTCTCTGATAACAAATGCTGAACTAGAGAATCAAGTCCTTCAGGATTCTAGAAGCCTGGCTCAAAAAATTTATTTGTAAGGCCAGTTATTTGAAAACAATTTATTAATAGAAATATAATAATAATAAACAATTGTTATAATCACTTCAAATTACCAAAGTGACTGCAACAGGATGGCTCTGCAGATAGAGTGATTTGCACAAAAGCCTGATGACCTGAGTTCAATCCCTAGGACCTGCTTAAAGGTAGAAGGAGAGAACTGACTTTGTGCTCCATGGCATACGTGCGACCTCTGATATCCCCGAGAGATAAACTTAAAGATGTTAGAAAGAAATGTATTTTGCTTGCTATAATATAGAAAATGTTATTAAAAAGTAGTAGAGCCAGGCGGTGGTGGTGCACGCCTTTAATCCCACCACTTGGGAGGCAGAGGCAGGTGGATTTCTGAGTTCAAAGACAGCCTGGTCTACAAAGTGAGTTCCAGGATAGCCAGGGCTATACAGAGAAACCCTGTCTCGAAAAACCAAAAAAAAAAAAAAAGAAAGAAAAAAAAGTAGTAGAGTCCTATTTTTCCCCAGTTACATTTTTAAGCACAGAGAACCTCCGCTCTCTCTTCCTGGATGTAGATCATTTTCCAGCTTGTTCCTACACCATTAATTATAAGAACAAAAATATTGAACATAATGTTTTACTGATTTTAAATTTCAAAGTTTTAAGTAAAAGAATTTTACTAAAGCAAGAAGAAAAGGTAGTTAAAGACTTTAGGTTCAGACTCAGAAGATTCTGGAAAGATCAAAACGATGATAGCCTTAGTGCAGGCCCTTTGGGTCTGGACCAACTTCCCATAGCCCTGCCCTTCCTCCTGGTGACAGAAGCCAGTGTATCACCCTGTGTTTGAATCTCTGCCTTTGCCTGTCTCAGAATGCATTTGCTGCCTCTGATCCCTGGACCTCTACAGTTCGAGAATCAAGAATGGAGGTGTCATGTGGGGTGCTGCTGTGCAAAGAACTTAAATTCTTCTAAATCGAGGGGCCCATAAAGTTACACTCCATGACTATCTCTAGACCGTTCTTTCTGTGTGAGGTTCTCCTTAGGGAGGGTCTTCATTGCCAGAGACAAAGAGGTCACAGGTATCACCAGGTATCACCAGGTATCACATTCCACCATCCCAGTCACCCTGTCTAAAACTGAGCTCTTCTTTCTCTCAGCACCCATCCAACTTTGGGTATGATTCTCCTTGTCCTAATGAGTCAGGTGTTTACCTCTCAGTCAATCATTATGCACAGAGGGAAGAGAAATTTTAGCCTTAGTCATAGGACCACTCCTGAGGCAGGTACAGGAGTGAGTAGGAAGGGGAAAGTGGAGTCAGATCATGCTGACAAGACACATGGACACAGACTGACACAGGGATGGTTCCCAAGGTGAAAGGATATGTTCTGGGAAATGGGAGTGCCTGTGAATAGGTCCACTCTATACCCTAGGTAAGAAAGAAAGTGACTTTTACCAAGGACCTACTATGTGTCCCCAGACTCAGTGAGCATCTTCCCAAAAGAAAACAATGACCCTGAGGCTCCATCCCAGGAGATAGCTACCCAGCACCACCATTTCATACCAAAGACAGAAGCGGAAACCAAGACAGATAGATATGGACTGGACTGAGAAGGCAGGAAAAGAGTTCTCGGGAGAACACAGGGCCAAAGATGTGGAAGAGCTGCTTCCCAGACCTGTGTCTGTGTCTAGGTTTCTTATAAAACAGCAACAACAACAACAAAAATGGTATCAAAAGCTAACTTGAAGATGGCTGAGAAGTACTTAAAGGACCACCCCAATGGGGTCGTTTTAAAAATTGTTATCAGGCTCTGCACCTTCTCGGATTTGGGAAACTTTACAGTTCCCATAATCCCTTGCGCTGCACAGTTTCATGTCAGTTTTCCAGTGTGACCTTGGGGGCGGGTGGACCAGGAACAGAGGCTACCCTCTGTGAGCACATGTAAGCCACACAGAGGCTTCTCAGCCAGAGCCTATGAATCACCCACATTGCCACCAAGCCAGCTGGAGGGAGTTGTGAAGATGCGTTGAGAACTACAGCAGTTTCCTTGGCAGCTCTTGAGACCATGAGGTCTGTATTGACTTCCGGGGCTTACTGCAGCAACTCCCTAACCTCTGCAGCTTTAGCTCATAGAAGCCCTCACCCTAGATTAATGGTCAAATAAGACCTTTAATTCTAGGAATAACCTAGAAGGCTGCATTTTCCTAACCAAATTCACATCACCACCAGAAGCCCATCATTGAATCTGAGGCAGGACTTCAAGAATAGGTTTAGTTATCCTGCTACTGTGTGTGACTGCCTGGCTAGATGGTAAGCACACAAGTGTGATTCTGTGTACCCCGTCCCCATCCTCCCATCCATAGTCACTGGACATGATTGATATGTGATTGAAATATGGCTACATTGGCTTTGGAAGCTGAGGAGATAGCTCAGTGAGTAAAATGCTTGCTATACAACCATGAGGGCCTGGGTTTGGGTACCTAACATCCACATAAAAAGCTGTTGGCATCCACCCTTAACTCCATCACCCGGTGGTTGGCACAGCCAGATCCTGGGAGCTTGTGGGCTAGCCAGCCTGCCTGAAATGATAAGTTCCAGGTGCAGTGACAAACCCTGTCTCAAGAACTAAGGTGGAGGACAATGGAGTATGACATTCAACATTGTCTTCTGGCCTCTAGGTGTATGTACATGTGCGTGTGCATGTGCGTATGCGTGTGTGTTAAGAAAGCTGGCTTTTGAAGTTGCAAGTGACTGTGCCACACTCAGGCCCACTAAGAGTGGGACCAACTCCCAGCACCAACAGTGTGGGGTTTCCCAGTATGTGTATACATGGGAACAGAGGAGCCATCTACAAAGGCTTGGGCTTTTAAGTTTTATATATCCAATTAAAATCACAATACTCACATGCATCCATAGGCTAAGATTGCCTGCAGGACCATAAGTGTGGGCAGAATGACTCACAATAGGGAAGGATGTAGTGCTTGTTGGTGCTTATATTTACAGCCCTTTGAACAGCCTTATCCAGGCCACAGGGCTTGCAGCACTGAGCCAGCCAAGCACAGACTGAAACCTCTCTGTGATCCAAGAATCTCAATTTCTGTAAATTGTTTTCCTAGGAGATTGTGTTACAGGGACAAAAAGCGACAAACACAAGTCCTGCCAACAAGCCATAACCTCCCACCCCAAAGCATGATTTAAGGAAAAACTGTGAGCATGCAGTTGGCATATCGTTCATGTTACAACACAAACCCCACCCTTCCTTGCAGAATGGGCCCCCCAGCCCCTCAGTTATCAGTCACCACTTTCTAAAGTCAGTTGGAACCTAAAATAAGCTCTTTAAGCATTTCTTTTCATGATACTATCTTGCCTAAACTCCAAACTTTGCTCTGATGATTCTCCTATAACACAACCATGAGGTTAATGATTCTAAATACCCAAGTTGATGCTTGAAGTTGAGCCACTCCAGGAAGCCTACATAAGAGCAGCATCATATAATGTCGGTGCAGTTGTCAGGGTTGAAAATGGGGTGAGTGGAGTTTCCACAAAGATCAGCTACTACTGGGTGGGAAGCCCAGTCCTTTAAGGCAAACTTTTTAAAACTTCCCCAATAATAATCACCATTCGCACACTGTACTTTAATGTAATGACTTGATAGATTACTTATTGAATAAAGATAAATTACTAAAGATTGCCAAGTATCCTTTTATCCCCCCCAAATGGCTATATAAACAATGACACCATTGATAGACATGTTTACATGGAAGGGGAAGCCTCATGGGGTCCCAGCCACAGAAAATGAACTAGTGACTGCTAAGGAGGAAGCATAGCCTCTCCCTTGGATTGGTTATCAAATACAAAATAGTCATCTGTTGCAAACCATCCATATACAAACAACAAAAATGTAAATGTGCATATATATAATATACAATGTGTAATATATAATACATAATATATAATATGTAATATAATGTGATATAATATATAATATAATATAATATAATATATAGTATATAATATATATGTATAAAATCAAAGAAAAAGAAATTATCAAATTGAGCAAATTGAGAATGGGGTAACCTGGGAGGTGTTAGAAAAAGGGGACATGAAGGGGCAGGAGGGAGAAAGGGAAGAAAGAAATTATGTAATTATATTTTAATTTAATATATATTAGAAAAAATTACACCATTTATCCATTTAACAAAAAAGAAAAGAAACCCAATAATTTAATGATGAAAAACAAAAATTCAATAAATTGACATGTTCGAGCATAGCAATATCAGATTAGCATGTACTTGGAATGTCTTGTGTAGAATATTTTCTTTTAAAACTTGCTGTTTTGGTTGCTGGCTTAAATTTCACATACACCCAAAAATTAGATGAATTTTGACTAGAGATTAGAAAAGAATATCCAGCAATTTCTGAAATTGTCCTAAATACACATCTGCTATTTTACATTATGTATTTAATGCAAAGTAGCCATGCTCAGCGCTGGCTATTATAAAATCAAAACATCAGTCAACTCCAAAAAGTGTTGAAGAGGCTCTATATCCTACAGCATCCTTCAGCCAATATTTAATTCTTTATGTAAAAACAAGCACATACATAACATTATCATGCAAAATTGCTTTTAACAAATGGCAAGATTATATGTATACCAAACAACTGGTTTGGTTTCGTATGTGTGGGGTGCATGAGAGTGTGCAGATACAAGTATGTGAGCATGCTTGTAGAGCTCAGGGGTCAACCACAGGACTTGTTCTTCAGATGCAGTCCACCTTGGATCTCTTGCTGGTTTCTGAAGGTCTCTAGTTGCCCTAGACTTCTCTAGTTAGGGTAGGCTTGCTGGCTAGTCAGCCCCAGGGATCCACTTGTCTGGATCTCCAGTGCTGGGATTTAGCATAAGCCACCAACCACATCCAGTTTTGCTTTGTTTTGCTTTGTTTTAATTGAGGACTCTGAGGATTTAATTGGGTCCTTATACTTAAACCACAACAACCTTACTAAGTGAGCTGAATCTGGGTGAATCTCGGAGTTGTTTTCAATTGAATTTCTTTATGGTTTATTACTAGCAACTGTTTGAATCTTCTACCTAGGACCATGTAAAAATTTCTCAGGCAAGAAGGGGTTGTAAATGTAAGAACTTCTGTCCGCAAAGCATAGACAGACACCAAGGGCGGACAGACTTCATCTTGAAGTCCAAGTTCCCTCACCACAGCAGGGCTGGGGACGAGGGGAAAGCGTTCTGTATCCCAGTTCAACCAGAGCATTCTTACCCAATGCCAGCCATGTTCTCAACTGTGCTGGGTATGACGGAATGCCATAAATAATATTAGCCATCTCTGCCTTTGGGAGCAAAGTCAGCAGGGACAACTTGAGGACATAGGAGCAGAACAGAGAGGCTGGTTAGGGAACGGCAAAGTCCCACAGGCTATGGGCCACAAGGTTACAGGGAGACAACACAGAGAAGTCTCTATAGGCAAAGGGAACAAGACATGGTTCCCCACAAGATGCGAGATCTAAAAAGACTTGCTGAATAGGCATTAGGAGGCATTTCTTCAGAAAGCAGTGACTGGGTACCCAGTTAGAAGAGCAAGGAGCTAGGAATGAAGTTTTGTGACCATTAGCATTGTTAATATGATAGACCCTAGAATTATCTAGGAAGAAAACCTACAGGCATGTTTGTGAGGGAGTTTCTAGATTAGGTTAATAGAGGAGGGTAGACTTCCTGCTATATGTTGGCAGTATTATTCTGTGGGCTGGTGTCCCAACTTGGGGAGAAAGCTGACTGAACACAGGCTCACCCCGCCATACCTTTTAGCTGCAGATACAATAGGACCAGCTGCCTCTTCACGTCCACTACCATGCTACTCCTTATATGATGGACTAGACCTTCATATATTGAGTCAAAATAAGCCATGCCTTCTGTAAGATGCTATTTTGGTCAGGCACTTTGTCACTGCTGTGCAAAGAGTAACTAAGATGGCTTCTGAAGGTGACAATGACCCTGAAAGGCTCCAGGTCTACTGAAATAACAGAGAAATCCAGGAAAGTGTCAAGAGAAACAAAAGCCGAAGAAGAAGATGGCTAGGCAGGTGGGAAGACTGAGCTTCCCAACGGATCCACTCATGAACCCTAGGGTCCTAGGGGGGTATGGACAGGAAAGTGCTATTGCAGGTTTTAGATTCTGGAGAGGCAGACATAGGAGATTACTGTGGGGGGGGGGAACTCCTGGAGGAGGGTGGGTAGAGAGCAGAAGGCTCTTTGAGAGACACCCCATCCCAGCTGCATCTGATCCATGCAAAAGACAGGAGCAGGGGTTGTGGATGGAGAGAGCATGTAGAATCTCAACCTGCTGAAAGTTCCAAGACACTCTCTGGGAACCTTGGGCACCCTGGCCCAACACCACTTGCAGAGCAGTCCCCCATTCCTCAGCCTTAGCATCTCTGGCAACTTTGTTATTGGCTAAGAGCTTCCAGGAGTGGTAAATTTGAAGCATGGCAGAAATGATGTTCCCTGCATGAAGGCCATGGTTGGCACTCATGGCAGGATAGGAAATAACCAGAGAACATGTGTGTACTTACTATAGTTACATCAGATAAGTTATTTAGTCAGACTTGCCAATGTTTTGATATCATCATCATCATCATTATCTGTAAACCACAGAGAAAATATTAAACACAGGTATGCACGTTAATATCTGCCAGGAAGCTTTTGGAGAGATTCACAAAGGATCCGTGGGTAGAGTAAAGCCTTAACCAATCATAAAGTTTCTTCTAAGGAAAGGGGATTTCCACAGGTAGGAGTACTGGTCTAGGGGAGTAAGGTCAAGGACAGGCTGTAGTTCCACATTCTGCCAGGCAGACAAAACCCTCTGGTGGAAAGGTACAAGGCTTAGTCCCTGCCAAGATCAAGGATAAGGTCCAGAAGCAAGAAGGGCATACCCGGCACACTCCTTCCAAGGAAACTGTTCCCAGAGCCATGTATCCAAGAAGTAAGAATCCCCTGGTCATCCCCAGGCAGGCTAGAGTCATTATGTGAAGCCTCCTAGCCACCAAAGGCTGTCCCTGTCTAAAGTGAGCCCAGCCAAGCTCTTCAAGGCTGTGACTGATCAGAGCAGATCACTACAAGACAGAGGCTAGCCTGACATCTGCTCTGCAGTCAGCTTGCTGGGACCCTTCTTCTTCAAGAAGCAAGCAATGGAAAGAAGATGCATTCTGTGAATGGCCTAAGATATCACCTGCCACCAGCTGGACCACACCAGACAACACTTCAGCACCATGGAGACACAAACACTTAGCTTGAGCCCCTGGCCACGGTTTCGATCACTTTTCTTCCCTGAGTGGGATACATTTCCATTCTAACAACGCTGTTTGTCATTTCTCTTGTCCACTAAGTCATTTTTCATCTTCTAAGGCTCTTCCTGGACCCAGGATGGGCTCCCCTAACTGTCAGACAGAATTCTGCTCTGAGTATCTTGTATGCTGATTATCACCTTTAGACAGTCAGCTCCTTCAATCGGGCAGATCAATCATTGCTTTGTGTATGGCCGGTATCTAGCTAGCTTGGTAGACTTAGCCAATATGCACCCTGAATAGTCACTTCTAGATTTAATGAAGTATCCAGAGTCACAGATTCCTGAGGACGGGGTGGGTGGCATGGAAACAAGCTCTTGAGATGACGTCATTTTAAGAGATACTAGGTAGGTCACTTCTGTTCTCAAACTGCAGAACAAAATGCAGGCAAAGCGGAAGATGGAGCAGAAGCTTCCGAAGCCAAGCCTCACTTTACAGAGTGAGAAGGCAGACCTTCAGCTCAGGATCCCAGGTAGCCTCACCACAAGCTTTAATCCACCCAGCAACTCTCAGTTCCCACTTTCTCCCTGAGCATCACCCAGGATGTCTGTGAGGATTGTGTTCGAGCTAGCATCCCCACCCCTCTCTTTATGACTGCTGAGGAATGTGAGTGTTCTTTAAACACTCCATTTCAGTGAGTGAGCTGAAAGCCATTTGTGTGCCACCTCATAAAATGTCACACCACGAATGCCTAAAATAAGTTTCCCAGTGAACGGTGCTGAGGACTCAGTCCTTGTGACTTTCAGCTTACGATTCAATCCACCAACATGGCCCAGTTTATGGAACAAAAGAGTAAAAGGACTTGTACCTGGATTTCAAACACAGGTCTCTCCTGGACTGGCCTTTAGTCCACACAGATAAAGATGACTTGGGAGGCTGAGGAGGGGACATGGTAGGTGCTCGCCTTGCAAGCAATGCCTGAACTCTATGTCCAAACCCTATATAAAAACAAAAGCAAAAACAGTTGGACAGAATGACATATGTTTGTAACCCTTGGCCTGAGGTGGGAGAGATGGGCAGATCCCCAGGGCTGACTGTCCACCAGCTTAGTCTACTGGTGACACTAAGGCACATAGACTATGTCCACAGACAAGATTGTCTTTTGAGCTCCACACAAACACCCTCTTTCTCCCTTACACACACACGGTGGGTGGCGGAGCATATCCAGAAATGCCACACAAGACCATGTCACACCCAAGCTTCTTCGAAGTGTCCTCATTCCATAGACAAGAAACTAAACCCTGGGAAGTCTTTGATCTTCCAGAGGCCCACAGAAGGTGAGTAGTGCCAAGAAGATGGGATGAACTTGGGAACCCATCATGTCTCTCTTAGGAAGGTATGTTCCCCTCATCCAGGAAACTTCTCTTTGCAACAGAAACAGAGACCGTTAATGGAAACCACAACCAATAAAAATTCAGAGTCGCCGAGTCCAGTCCCAATGGATACATCTTCAACATGATTCCTGAGCTTAAGGCGCAGAGATCACTGCAGAAGAGCGGGCCAGGATGATTGTCAGAGCCAAGGGAACAGAAGGTAGCTGGGAGACTGTGTCCCCTGAAAACGTCAGAAGCCACACCCATGAACTACCACCAACATGGCAGCCTAGTCAAGGCCTAAGCAGTGACAACACTAAGACATGATGACACGGAAGGAAGAATGCTCACAAGGCCGAGAACTACAGGTCACTAAGGAAGGGTGGCAGCAGGAGGGACGGGCTTCCCCAGGGAGGAGCTCGCCAATTGCTTATCCAAATGGTCAGCCTGGAAAACAACTAACAAATAACGTTATACAGACTGAGCAGCCCATTTAGATTATTTAGATCTGCATATTTAGATATATATATGTATATGCATATATATATATATATATATATATATATATATATATATATATATATATATGATTTAAAGAAAAAGAGACCATGAATTTGAAGGAGAATAAAAGGGGAGGGGGTAATTGCATGGATAGGGTTGGAAGGAGGAATGGGAAGAAGAAGAAATGATGTAATTATGTTATAATCTCAAGAAGACGAAAAAGATATTTTAAAAAGAAGATATATTCACGTCTTGACATGTGGTACATGTAAATGTGACTTTATTTTAGAATAGGGTCTTTACAGGTATAATTAGTAAGATGATGTCATCACTGAGTGGGGTGGGGCCTAAGCTAAACCTCAGGAAGACAGAAGCAGACTTTGGAGGTGATGCTATAATTCAGTAACACCATGGTCAGCAGCAAGCAGCAAACACAGGACAGGGTCCTGGAACAGAACTGCCAGTCAGCCTGCAGGGAAAAACCAGAGTTAGTGAAACCCTGACCTCAGACTTTTAGCCTCCTGAGCCACGGGAAAATCCTTTTCCATAATTCTTTGTGTGTGTCTCTGTGTGTGTGTGTGTGTGTGTGTGTGTGTGTGTGTGTGTCTGTGTGTGTGTGTGTGTGTGTCTGTATATGTGTATGTGCATTTGTGTAGATGTGTATATATGTGTGTGTGTGTATGTGCATTTGTGTAGATGTATATATGTGTGTGTGTATGTGCATTTGTGTAGATGTGTATATATGTGTGTGTGTATGTGCATTTGTGTAGATGTGTGTGTGTGTGTGTGTATGTGCATTTGTGTAGATGTGTGTGTGTGTGTGTGTGTGTGTGTGTGTGTGTGCTTACACATGTGCACATGCCAATCCGTTTGTGGTTCTGTTAGGGAACTAATATGATGTGAAGCTTGGAGAACACTTGCATGTGGCTCCAGAACTAGAGCATGAGGGCAGAGGATACACCTCCAGCTCAGAGCTCTCTCTGCTGCCTTGGGAAGAAGGAGGGCAATGTGCCTGCTGTTGAGACCAGCACTGATGGGGGTCCACGTTGGGAACAAGGAGCAGAAAATAACTTCCTGCTTTTATTCTGAGCTTGAGAACCTCAGCTAAAGGAGAGTAGTGTTTGAGACCCTAGTGTTCCCATCAAGGGACCATGCTATGTGGCAGTGCACACTCCGGAAGCCAAGACACAAAGCCTGTTCCAATTTCCCAACCCAATGATAAGAGGTCCCAGCGGGCAGTCTAATTCTATGAATTTCCAATGCTTCTTTGCGACTATGTGACTTACTACACATATACTTTGGGAGTTGGTAAAAGACAGAGATTATTCCGAGAACATCAGCCTCCAGACTGCCAAGATGCTTCTACATGTAGCTTGCAATCAGCAAGGTTTGAAATAATTGTCTTCTCCCTAATGAGATAATCACTGCCACCCAGGGCAGAGGGGAGGCAGGAGGCGAACAGAGGGGGTGAGGCAAATCTTTCCCAGCTTGCCCCAGGAACAGCCACAGATGTGAGCAGTCAATGAAGGAACCTCCATGAAGGACCCTCCAGAGTGTTTTACTTTTCCCAAAGGTTCCCAAAGGTTTGGTCCAAGTTCATTTTTTATCTCGTAACTGTTCAGGGCCATCCAACATGTGTGAGGCTTGTTTCAGTCTGTTTGGGGCTCTTTTGTGAAACTGTCAAAACAATGACCTCATTTGGAGCCATCTGCTGGCATAGGCGATTGGCACGGAGCTCGATGCTGACTTGTAGAGCCAGAACAATCAATTCAAGATGGCCACTCTAGGCACACGGTGCACTCGGCGATGCTGAAGCCGATAACGGATTGCTTCAGCTCTTCCTACAATTACCAAACACATCTATGTTCCTGTAGCCACCCAAGGCTGCCTGCCAAGCATGGCAAATAGAAGATACCATCCACTGACCCAGAGGCATGGACCCTCTGCTGCTCTCCCCTCCTCCGTCTCTTACCTACGTGGAGGCCCAAGGGAATGTGATTTAATCAGAGCAAACTGTTCTCTTTGGAACAGAAAGCATGCGGGTACCATCAGCACTTGGACAGCAAGAGGCAATGACCTTTATCTGATGCCATGTGGTGGCACCAGGCATCTTCCAAAAACACCAGAACCCATGGGAAAGCATTGCTGTGGGTGTAACTCAGACATGAGCTCCAGGAAGAGAGTGAACTGAGACATCTCGTCAGGACCCCGAAGCCCGTGGCATCTGCGATCTGACCGAGGCGGCTGAGCACAGCATTTCTGGCGCCTGTGCGATGAGAGAGCAGGTGTGCTCGTGAAAATAACAGCCACTTTTTATTGCAAGTCTTCCCTCATTTATCTGGGAGAGAGAAGAAGGCAACTCAAGAATCACGCAGGAAAATTGCTTTTAACCCAATCTGTGGTTGTTGGCACCTTGCTCCATGAAGAAGCTAATTGGGCCAGATCAGCAGAACTTTCCAGGTTCTGACAGGGCCTGAGTCCAGAGTCCCTGTGCACACTCCCTCAGGCCAGCGAAGGGCCAGTGACACATCTCAGATTTCCTTTGGCTTCTAATAGCCAGGCTGTGGGTTGGTACTGGGGTCGAGAAGACTAATCCTACAGAAAAACCAGCAAATAGGAATTTTTTCACAAATAGAAACAACGAAGGAGCTAAGTCTGGTGTGAGCCTGGGACTATATCCACAAAGAGCCTGATTACCCTGAACATAGTTCACCGTGATGGTGGGTATTTGGAAGTGGTTCCCCGTGACTATCACCATGGAACAAAGTAAGAGTGAGACCACAGCTCAGCACATAAGACATAATAAAAGAAAGGTCCTTAAGGCTAGGGAAGAGCCAAATGAGGTAGGTGGGGAGGAAAATAACAAGACAGTGGTCAGCCGGGGGACATCACTCTTTAATTGACCAAAGTCACAGAGATACTGGCGCCAGGTACTTTCACTAAGAAATAAGGTTTACATAATCTCCTTTTAGCATAGACCAGATATCTACATGCAAAGCAAACTCTCTGATAATAATCATGTTTATGTCACAGTAGAGGAATTATAAAGAAAACCACACTAATAGAACTACTAATACTATGCACACAGGCGTGCACACACACACACACACACACACACACACACACACCACTCAGTTCCCAGGCCCACCCTCACCTGTCTCAAAAGGGGAACAAAGGCTGAGATAGTACAACTTCACGGACTGTCTCCTCACTTCGAGGGAGGGCCAAAGTCTGAACATTGATGAATCAGTCAAGCTGAGGCTATTCTGAACACCACTCTCTCTTCGCAGCTGAACCTCAGATCTGCAGTCACATTCGATACTCTGTAAAAAACATTCTAATTAATATTCACCCAGGAACAAAGCCAGAAGAGACCAACTGCTTCCTGGTAGATATACTTTAGTATTCAACTTTTGCTATATCAAAAGTCAGAAGCGAGAGGGTGGAGCTACCACTGTTTCTGCTGCATCCAAGTGTAAAATACCTCACACAGTGAGTTTGCTGAGGCTCTCGAAAGTCAGCAGTCTTCCGTGAAGAAATCCAGCTTTTCAATATCTGGAGCTTTAGAGCTGACTTTTTAAAAAAAATCACACTTTATTCAAGCTTCACTTAATAAATCTTATAGCCAAGAATAATAAAGCAATGACCTGACCCAGTAGTTAACTATAATGCATTGAAATCCACAGCTAGAAATAAGCACTGACGCCCATTGTTATGTGTTTAACTGCAACACAGGTAAATGCACATTGACTCCCCTTATTGTCTGGATGACAACAGTCACCAAGACTGTAGCTCAATGTTTCTTTTATTTAAATTTCCATATTTGTAATGACAACAGTTATTATTCCCAGTTTTAAAAATATGGGCCAAATCATTTCAGACAGAGCAGTGAATAATGCAAAGGTTTCCCTTTTCCTCAAGACCCAGAGCAAGATGGCACTTGGGGAATCCTAAAATGCAGACATGGGATTGTCCCATCTACAGCCTTCATCAGCTTCCTTACCCATCTCATGCCTAGGAAAGGACCTTTCTAAGGCAATGGCCAAGATGGGATGTATCCTTGCAAGCCCCTCAAGGCTGGATTCCATAAGCACCTCAACAGAGGCAGCTAGTACAAGGCTGACTATGGCCATCCAGATGAGGAAGCAGTTCTTGTCTCCTGGGAGGCTGAGCCTCTCAAATTCAAGGAGCCTCTCATTAGGGGAGGTAGAACACCATTCTCCCTGAAACACCTTCACTTGGCGTTCATGCCCATCTGCAAGGCAAACCATCAGCTTCTGCTAGGATCTGTGGGCTCCATAGACTACAAATTGTACTAGGAAAGGGAAAGGGGAAAGAAAGCTCAGGATGCAAACCATAACGAGAATTGGCAGTGTGTGTTTATGCGATCAGGGATGTCTCAATTTGGAATCAATCTAAATCTAAACCAAATTTCTTCATCAGATTGTGACTCCAAGGAGGCCAGGGTGGAGTAACATTAGCCCCAGAAATAGAGTTTAATTCCCCATCCCCCACCAGCTGAAACTCTGCTGGGTTTCTTCTCTTCTCAGGCAGGTCTCAGTTTTCTCATCTGTAAAAGGTAGCTTAGTCAGAGCTTCCAAGAGTGCACTGAGGATCTGTGCTACCTGCTCAATTATTTGCAGCCCCTGGAATTTTGCCTTCATCCATGCTTCTCCCCTAAGGCTGCTGACTGTGCTTTCCCTGTGACTGAATTCTTCTGGCCTCAGCTGCTTCTTTGGAGAGAAGAATATTTTGCTGATCCAGATCAAATGGGCACTTTATATATTTCTTCTATTCTACTTACAACATCCTAAATCATCCAGTTTGTTGGATAACATCATCAATTCTTGTTTTCTAACTATGTATACACAGACACACACACACACACACACACACACACACACACCCCAGTGACCGCTATGAATGCCAAAATCTTGCTGTCCTTACTCCTTGTCTAGAGCCTCAAACCAGACTTGAGGCTGAGCAGAAGCTTGATAAGTCTCTATTGTTGAATGAATAAACGCATGCAAAGTATTGGACAAACCCCACGGATCCCTCTTCAACAACTACTGACCCAAAAAATGAAGAGCAGGCTTGAAAGGTTTCCTATCCCAGCCTGCATCCTGTGCCTGTTTCAGGCAGGGAAGGAAGGAGAGCCCAGAGGCTTTTCAAGCAGACAGACATGAGCCCAGCTCCAGGCTCTCTGATGTGACCCTAGGCTGACCAGTCAACCAGGTTCTCCTTTTGGAGAGAGGCAGGTAATTCTCTGATGTACTTGCCCTCATTCAAGGACTTAATAGAGGGAGAACACAAACTGGCCAGCAGTGTTGGTTTAGCAAACACTCAAGGCCATATAAAAAAGAATAAATGAAGACCCTTGTTTCAAAGTTCTGAAGAATTTCACGTGATGACAGTGGAGCCCTGACGTCAGCTCGGGGCCTTCTCAGCACAGAATGTTGGAAGACTCACGTCTGGTGCCCACAAAGCTGGCCTCACTGCCCAGTGTCGGAGACACAGGAAAGCTCTTAACAAATGAGGGCCTCTCCCTTCTCATTAAAAATCTGATGTAATGAAATGAGACAGATCGTGGCTATTGGCTGGACAAAAGGATCCTGAGCTGTGGAATTTCTGCTAGTGATAACCATCCAGACTAATTATCCACTTGGTGAATTATTCAGATCCTTGCTTGGCCTGTCTCTCTCTCTCTCTCTCTCTCTCTCTCTCTCTCTCTCTCTCTCTCTCTCTCTCTTTTTATTCCTTTGAGTAATACCCCTGCCTGTTTGATAATTCAAAAATAGACTCTCCATCCCCAACTTGTCTCCAGTACTTTGATAAATCGCCATTGAAACAAAAAAGGTGAAGCTTACAGACTCATACTTGAAAATAAAAAACCCACAGTCCATTTGTTCCCCGGGCTCTTGCTTATTCAGGATGCATTTATTGGTCACCTTTCAGGCCAAACCCAGTACTGTATTTTAGACAGGCAAAATGGGCGGTCCCTGAGAACAGGAGCTGGCATAAGGCAAGACTCTTGTAACTGAAGAACAGTAAGTCTATTCCAGTTTGCTATACAAATTGGTTTTGCTTGATTATAGACTCCTAGAGACCAGCTCAGGGACATCATGACATGGCCTGCACATTTACTGTGAGCAAAGATGAGAAGCCAAAATGGAAAGGGCTCTGTCATTTGCTAGTTTCTGCATGCAGAGGGCAAAGTGGATGTCACAGCTGCTCTACCCATCCCCGCCCTACCCCCTGCAGCACTACAGGGTCTGCGAAGGCAACTGACCAATAGTGAGGAGAGTTCTGAACACAGATTTATGATAGGTGCCTCAGCAGACTCAACAGAAAGACTTGGGAATCAGGACCCTGTGAGTACACACCACTTTTTTTTCATAAGTGTATGTGGTGTGTGTGTGTGTGTGTGTGTGTGTGTGTGGTGGTTTGAATAGGTTTAGCCCAGGGAATGGCAGTATTAGGAGGTACGGCTTTGTTAGAGTACATGTGGCTTTGTTGGAGGAAGTGTGCCAATATGGGGGTGGGCAATGAGACCTTCCTCCTAGCTGCCTGGGAGATAGTCTCTCCTGGATGCAGTCAGATCAAGATGCAGAACTCTCAGCTCCTTCACGAGCACTGTGTCTGTGTGTCTCTCATTGCCCTAGATCTTACCAAGAAGGCTAAGTGGCAGGTCAACAAGCCCCAGGGATCTTCCCAGTTTTGCTTCCCAAACATTAGGCTTACAGGTACATGCCACCACACCTGGCTTACTGCCTGGGCGCTCAGGATCTGAACTCTGGTCCTTGTGCTTGTGTGACAAGCTCTTTTCCAACTGAGCCCATACACTTCTGGAAGCCCCTGTCTTTTCCAATAAATACTCCAGCTCAGATATGGGGAGGCCTAGAACTTTGTAATATGAAAATGCCCATGTCTTGTCTTGAATAATCTTTCTTTCATGATACTCTGGACACAGAGACTTTATATCCATGATCTGCAAGAGAAAAGGAAGGCATGGAAGGCAATACCCGGTCATCTCAAATATCCAGACATTTGGCACCAGTCTATCACTACTGCTGTGTGTGGGCATCCCCATCAGGAACAGACCTGGAATCGTGTCCAAGAACCAGGTTCAGAGAGTGACTTTCTGGAAACAGATACTTTATCATGTGCTGTTTCTTGCAGAAATGAATTAGCTCTGCTTTTTTTTTAAACCCAAGAATAAGGGTAGAAATGAACACACAAAAAGCTTAGAGTAGAGGCTGCAAAAAGGGCCCAGTGGGTCAACTACTTACCACAGGGGGAGCATGAGGACCTGAGTTCAGTCTCCCACAGGCCACATAAAAAAGCCAGCTGTGGCAGTACAGGTCTGAAATCTCAGCACTGGGGAGGCAGACACAAGAGGGTCCCTGGGGCTTTCTGGCCAGTTACCTTAGCCTTCTTTGGTGAGCTCCAGGCCAGCAAAAGACCCTGTGTCAAAATCAGGGAGAGATAGCCCAGCAGTTAAGAGCACTGGCTGTTCTTCCAAATGACCAGGGTTTCGTTCTCAGCATCCACATAATGGCTTGCAACTGGCTACAATTCCAGTCTCAGAGTGTATGACTCCCTCTTCTGGCTTCTGTTGGCACTGCATACATGTGGTGCTTAGACAGTCAGGCTGGCAAGACACCTATACACATGAAAAATAAAGGTTTAAAATATGTTAAACAAACAAACAACCCCCCCCCCCAAAGTGGATAGAGCCTGGGGAATAACTTCTGAGGTTGACCTCTGACCTACACACACACACACATGCATGCACATAAAAATGCACACACAGAAGCTTAGAATACAGAAGCATTTTCTGAAAGGAAAACTGACTTTCCACCTCTCTTATCCACCTAAGTTCTATTTTAAGAGTAGGTTATTACAAGAAAATCAAGAAGGAAGACCAGCGTGTGGATACTTCATTCCTCCTTTGAATAGGAAACAAAATACCCATGTAAGGAGTTACAGAGACAAGTTTAGAGCTAAGATGAAAGGATGGACCATACAGAGACTAACCCACCGGGGATCCATCCCATAATCAGTCACTAAACTCAGACACTATTGCATAGGACAGCAAGTGTTTACTGAAGGGACCCTGATATAGCTGACTCCCACAGAAGTGGATGCTCACAGTCATCCATAAGAGGGAGCACGGGGCCCACATTGGAGAAGCTAGAGATAGAACCCCAGGAGCTGAAGGGGTCTGCAACCCTAGAAGAGGAACAACAATATGAACTAATCAGAACCCCCAGAACTCGTGTCTCTAGCTCCATATGTAGCAGAAGATGGCCTAGTCGGCCATCATTGGTAGGAGAGGCCCCTTGGTATTGCAAACTTTATATGCCCCAATACAGGGGAACGCCAGAGCCAAGAAGTGGGAGTGGGTGAGCAGGGGAGCAGGGAGGGGGGGGGAGGGAGGGGATTTTCGGGATAGCAGTTGAAATGTAAATTAAGAATATATCTAATAAAAAAAGAGTAGGTTATTGTTTTTCTTTAATAATATTATTGTTCCCGAACTTGGTGATAAAAATGTTGCTTAAACAGTGGCTGCTGTAATGAATGGAGCACCCCTGCAGGAGTTAGAGGACATTGAATCTAGCTAGGTCTACTTTCCTTGATGCTGTGGGCACATTAAGCAACATGTCTACAACATGTCTGCCTCACTTCCTGCAAAACATAGGTATTAAATGGGATGGGCTGCCAGGCCCATTCTAAAGCGAGCCTCAGTCTGATGAACAAGTGTTTATAGAAGCCATAACGCTAACATTTCACAGATCGTATAACACATAAGCTTGAAAGCATTTTCACACAAGGCTCATTTGATCCATGCAGTGAATCTATAAGCCTAGATGGTGTCCAATTTGTTCACTGTAAGAAGTCACAGGGAGTCCTGGGCGAGGACACAGGCTGTGGCTGGCAGAAAGATCCTCTCATGGGGCACTTGGTTGCTCCCTTGGGTCTTCCTAGGACATGGCTTGTCATCTGTATTGAGAAATACCTCCAATCTTCACAAGTGGGTACATGGTCTTAAGGGCATTGTTATCTTTTGATATACTTCATAATAGCATACAGGTGCCATACAAAAGGCCTTCTAGCCTTATGTGGGTTCACTGGTTTCTCACTAAACTGGATCTGAAACTTAAGGTAAAAGTGATAACTGGTATTCCATAATTACCATTTAAAAGCCAAGAACATCTTGTAGCTACAGAAAATCAGAGTTTTCTCAGAAGTATTACTTATATTTACCTAAAATTACACACAATGTATTGAAGTGTGTTTGTGTGTGTGTGAGTGTGTGTGTGTGTGTGTGTGTGTGTGTGTGTAGAGGAGAGAGGAGAAAGAGAGAGAAAGAGAGAGAGAATCTTAAATGAAGAGACCATCTGACAACCATTTCAGCAGCAAACATGAGAAACCTCCATTTGAGTTTTTGGTCAGAGACATCCAAATGACTCCCAAGACAAATATGAGCTATTGTAATTGTCCTTGGTTGCCACCCAGAGATTGAAGATAAGCACCTATTGCTGAAGACACCTTGTACTTGGGACACAGAACTCAGCAGGTTCTAGCTAGATCTCATCAAAAGCCTCCTCTCTGAGGACTGGCTTTCATAGTACCAGAAGGTGTTATGCAAGCTGCAACGGAGGGAAGAATCCCACAGTTCTGCACAGCTGTGATGCCTCTAAACCACAACAGTGACCAGCCTGCCATGGGGAGAGAAAAGGGTGTGACAGAGACACTCGGAACCTGATAGTAACCACTGACTGTTTGGATGTAAGGCCTGCTCAAAAGGAGAAGCATGCCTAGTACTAGAACTCCGGCCAATTACTCACAGCCGGTGAGATAATGGGGATTAGAGGAGTTCCCACATCTGACAGTAGGCCAATATAACACCTAACTACATCCTAAATACCTATCCTTACAGCCAGTGATAAATGAAGCTCCCATTCCTCATCAAAGAAGCTTCTCTTTGCAGCAGATGGAAACAGCCACAGAAACCCACTGCTGGCCAAAATACGGAGAGGAACCGATTGCAGCTTCCCACAAGTTCACGTACAACACAGCTCCTGCTGCATCTGAGGCTTAGAGAACCATCTCAGGAGAGAGGTCAGAACATTTGTAAGAGCCAAGAAACAGCAAGTCTGCTGAACAATTGTGTCTTGTAAAAATGGCAGGTAAGTCATGCCCACCACAACGTCACTGCCTAAATAAGACCCAAATATGACAACAGTAATAGTCAAGCTATCATGGAAGAGGGAAGTCTCAAGGGGCCCATCCCTAGACAGAAGCTACAGATAGCGAATGACTGCTGAGAGTGGGAGCATTGATCAGCTCCAGGGATGAGTCCCCTAGTTGGTTTTCCAATTTCAAATGACGATGACCGAAGGCATACACATACATATACATGGGCCAAGAGGGCTGTGCTTATATGTTTATGAATATGTGTGTGTGTGTGTGTGTGTGTGTGTGTGTGTGTGTGTGTGTGTGTGTAAATACTAATTAAAGAAAAAGCAGCCATGTATTTGAGAGGGAGTTGGGGAGAGAGGGATCAGAGAGAAGAAGGGGGAAATAATGTAATTATATTTAATGATAAATTTTAAGATTATTTTTTAAAATGGTAAGACTGTTTAAGAAGCAGGACATCCAGACCATGGCAGCTCCTAAAAGCTAATATGGGAGCAACTTGAGGCACAAAATAAGTGATGACAATTCTGGACTATAATTCATCCAATAAAATAACTATCCTTGGGTTCACATTGCCTTGTGATGTTCATAAGTATATTTGTTATTAGATCTTCCTGGGAATTTCATTAGAAAAAATGTAGGGAGGAAGGGGGAACCAGGAAATTCATGCTAAGAATAGGCAATGTCTACAGTAATACTTTTTGCAGCTCCTCTCTTGTAGGTGCTAAAATTAGTAGAAGAAACCTAGAAGAGAAATAGAATTTGCTTAGTATCACATTATCTCCCTAAACATCTACTGACTATAAGAGAAAGAAGAGTACCTCCACAGCAGAGAAAACTGGCAGACNGGGGGAACCAGGAAATTCATGCTAAGAATAGGCAATGTCTACAGTAATACTTTTTGCAGCTCCTCTCTTGTAGGTGCTAAAATTAGTAGAAGAAACCTAGAAGAGAAATAGAATTTGCTTAGTATCACATTATCTCCCTAAACATCTACTGACTATAAGAGAAAGAAGAGTACCTCCACAGCAGAGAAAACTGGCAGACGCTTTAGCCATGAGGTCAAGGTCGAGTTCATGCATAACAGGCACCAGCAACCCAGAGAGGTACACAGAACTGTTTCTGTAGTATTCTTGGCAAATGTGTGTCACTCCACTGCACCATAAGGAGCTTTCAGACGAGCCTGAAGACTGTCTCGAAAACAGCTGACTGGTGATTTTCAAAATTATCACGATTACCAGGTATGATGGTGCACACTTCTAACCCCAGATCTCTGGAGGCAGAGGCAAGAAGAAGCCAACTCTGAAAGGAAGGGGAGAGAGGAGTGAGAAGAAGAGAAGAGGGAAGATAGGGAAAAGGGAGGGAGGAGGGGAGAGGAAAGAAGGAAAGGGGACAGGAAGGAAAGGGGAGGGGAGGGACTATTACAATTTGACAAACATTCAGAGAAAATAACTAAGGGCAATGTTTACTCCTTCTATGGAAAACTAGCAGAACTGGATATGAATTTACACTTTGCCAATGAACACTTACTGTCCTCTTCTGATCATTATACAGTATGTATATAATTTGCTAACTTTAGGAGTCAGTAGATGAGGGATATGTCAAAATTCTGTACAATTTAGCAATGTTTCAGAAAGTCTAAAATCAGTTTTAAAAAATTAAAATACCCCTGGAGCCACTGTGACAGTTGTCTGGGCTCCTCCAAGCCCAAGTTAGCTTGCCTGAGAGACAGCCAGGGTAATTCTCCATGCTGGCTCCTGTTCCAATGAGCGTCTCTTTAGGGAGTGGGATCCATGAGACCCCCAGACCACATTCTGACCTTGCCAGTTTTCTGACAATCCAGCTATTAGGAACTCTTGTGCCTTCTGGCCAGCACATCTATCGCAAACAGTGTACCAGCTTAGTGCTTCCTTGGAGACAATGTCGGCACTGTCTCACACTGAATGCAGAAAGCGAGCGCCAAACAATCCCAGAGATCTTCAATACCAAACACAGCTCCCTCGTTTTGATCACATTGATCCAGATTCATTTCGCGGAGCTTCAAGGGAAAAGCAGGCAGAACTAGGCTACACGTGGTCTGTCTGCAGTCCTGCCTCCAGCTGTGTCTCCCCAGCAAGCCCAAGGCCATCGCTCTCATCCTTCCAGGATGGACAGCAAGTGTTATCACTTTGCATTCTCTATCTCTTTGAGGGTTGATTTTTTTTTTCCAGAAAGCACACAGACACCTGAGTCCCCAGTGTACTTCCCAAGGGTATAAAGTGGTAGCCACTCACATAGCCAATGATTTATTGACAATTGCACACAGCTGCATTAGAAATAGTGCCAAGTGCCACTGCCTAGAAATTAAACAACCTCAGTTTCTGACTTGTATTCTGGAAATAAGACGTGTATTTCTCTTCATGAGATACGTGACTCTGCTGTTACTGGGAACTGGATGGGTGGAAGAGGGTCCTTCCTGAATTTGGGCCTACCCTCTATTGTGTGTGGGTGTGCATGAATGTGGGTGTGTGTGTGCATGGATATGGTCTTATGAGGGCATAAGGTCTTATGAAGGCCAGAGGACAATCCCAGCTGCTATTCACCTCTGGTACCATCCACTTATCATTTTTAAAGACAGGTTCTTTCTCTGGCCTGAAAGTTATCAAGCAGGCTAGCCTGGCCAGCCAGAAACACCCAGAGATTTGCCTGTCTCCAAGCACCCAGCACTGGGGTTACAAGAGTGTGTGCCACCACACTTGGCTTATTTTCCATGTATTCTGAGAGTTGAATTCTACTCCTTATGCTTGCAAACACTCTCCCAGCTGTGCCATCTCCCTGGTCTCCTAACTCCTATCAAAAATCAACCAGTTCCTTCATCCTAGCTTGAGATATTGGCTTCAAGAGAACTTTCAGATGTGGTCCCTGGCTGGAAAGAGCTTAGAGTCTGGTATAAGCTGGGATTGCCATCTAAGCAGTTAACTCTGAAATAAAAATTTACTATGCAACATCCCAAGTTACTGAAATCCAGGAGAAAGAGGGCAAGAGTCAGAAAAACTCCAGGTGTGAGTGGGTTCTTCCATCCATGTGTAAGCTCACTCACCATGCCACGCACTGCTCAAAGTAACCCTGTATGAACCAGACAGAAAAAAAATAAAAACAAGCACATAAGTGTACTTCAAATTGTTAGCGATACATTTAGAAAATTTTAATTGAAAAATATCTAAATTGGAAGGATGTGTTTAGCTGAGCTACATACTTAACCACACATACACCTCGGCAAATTCAAGACCACTACAACTTATGCTCAGGGTTACACAACTCTTAAGGTCCCAAATCTCAACCCATTTAAGATTCTATACCTTGGGAAGAAGTATTATTTAACGCTACACATGAATAAGACTTGTAGCTAAGAAGATTCAGTTAAGGGGGGGGGGGGGGTGGAAAGATGGTTTAGTGGTTAAGAGCACTGGCTGCTCTTCCAGAGGACCCAGGTTCAATTCCCAGAACCCACATGGTGATTAGCAACCATTTGTAAACCTAGTCCAAGAGTGTCTGATACTGTCTTCTGGTCTCTGTTAGGAACCAGGCATGCATGCAGGCAAAAATACACACACATATAAATCAAAACATTTTGTAAAGATCCAATCAGGCTTCCATATTGTTGATTTCTTTAAAAATCTCATGGCTCAAAGACCAATCTCATTTTCTTCCACTGCTTTTAGAAAGAAGAAATTATGCCAAAAAGGAAAACCTGCTATTTTTCATGGATCATGGGTCCCCTTTATCTCCTCCTTGACAAGTGTAGACTTATTGTCCCAGCTGTCAACTATTTATTGAACACCAGCTATGGTTCTTGTAATCTTAGCACCTAGGCCAGAGCTCAGTGAACCACAGATGTTTAATAATGTTAAACTAAGTGGTTGCATGGGGCTTTAGGCTTGCCCACATTTAACATGATATGAGATATGAAAATATGGTGAGGATGTCCTTTGTAGTTCCTCTATGTTTATGGAGCTATCTATTAATGAGACAAAGATATTTTAAAATAGAAAGTTTATCCTGGAGGCAAAACCTTGTGTCACTCTTCTTTATGGAAGTAATACAGCCACAGTATATGCTATGGATCGCCTTCCTTAACATAGAGCATTAAAGCAAGCCTGACGTAGAAGATGTCACACAGCTTTGGTGGCTGTTAACTTGTCTCCATCACTAAAAAGTTCTTCTTGCTAGCCCCTGGGCACTACACCTTTATCATCAGAGGACCCATCTGTGAAGTCCCGATACTGTATCCTCAAGAGTATGATAATGTGATGATTAACATGGATTGCCAACTTGACAGTCTCTAGTCATTGAAGAGACATTTGGGCATTGCCCATGAAGGATTAGCTAGAATGGGCTAACTGAGGCAGAACGATGATATATGAAATATCACTTATGAAATATGAGTGATGCAATGCCTTGGGTGGAGGACCTGGAATGAATAAAAAGGATGGCCAGCATTTTTCACCTTATTTTCTGACAGTGGCTGTCATGTCTCAAGTCCCTGACACCATGATAGACTGTACCTCCCAAGTGGGAGCCTAAGTGAACCTCTCCTTCCTAAAGTTGTTCTTGCAGGTGCTTTGGCACAGCAACAAAGTGAGTAGCTAATGCAGATAATAATTAGTAAACTTAGCCAAATGGGGTGAGCCCCACCTACACAAAATAGCCAAGTCTTTACCAACCACATCGCCTGCAGCTGCCTCCCCCGAGGTGTCTGTCTCCTCTGAGAATACTGGGCTTGTAGAACCATGTTGGCTCATGTCCCAATGCTAAGAGTCTTCTCCAGGTTTGTAGCACATCTAACGCCTCCCTTTCTTCTTGTCTCTGTCACCACCCTACTCCACACTGTCAGGGCACCCAGCTCACCACACTTGGGTAACACATGAAACACAATTTGTGTTAGTAATGTATAAGAAAGCACTTGCTGAGAGCTTCAGAGGAACCGTTGTGCTCCCAAGAAAAGGTAGGCATTGCTTCAGCCGATTTTGTCATTCCTGGATGTCACACCTGCAGTCATGACAGCCATCAGGTCTCCATGAGACAAGTTATCCTGAGAACTAAGTCAATACTGTAAGCCAAGCAAAGCAAGGACAAAGAGAAGTAGGGTCCTCAGGATATTAGCATGGAATTAATTGCACCTCGGGCCTTCTTATACCCAGATCTCTTGAAAGGTGAAATACTAAATGGGCTCATTGTTCACATAAGCTTGGAATAGGAAGTCCAGGTCCATGTAGCCTGGTGTGTTCTGACTGCTTCTATCTCAGAAGTGTCCCTCGCTTCAACTTCTGGCTTTCTTCAAATGGTTCTTCGTGCATTTAGAAAGCAAAGTGAGCCATTCGTGGGGGAAAAAAAAATCTCAGGATGCTGTTGCCCTCACAAACTCAGCAGCTTCCCTTTCTACTTGAAAAGTTGATGCTCCTAAGCGTGACATAACCCCAGTGCGCTGGTCAGAGAACGTGGTGTAACAAATTATTCCCAAATCTTAGCATTTTAAAACACCAATCCTTTGTTATCTCACAGCTCCTGAGAGCCAAGGACTCTGGAGCCAGGCACTCTGCTTTTGACTTGGGATCATCCTTGACATTGAAATCAGAATGCTGTTTGGGATTTGACTGGAGATGCCAGGTCTGTTTCTAACATCAAATTCTGAAATGAGTGAGAGGGCTTAGCTGTGTAGACTTTTTCACAGGGTTGCATGGTTTCTTTACCACATGGCTGCTGGCTCCCACCAGAGCAAATGATCCAAAGAAAAGAACATCGGAGTGTCCCTCCACTAGGAACTGTCTAACCTCAAGCACACATACCATCGCTTCCATCACACTCTACTTGTTCAGAATTGGCTGCTTTCTTAGGGAAAGGGAAACAGAATTTACCTTTTGAGGGGTGATCATCAACGTAGAGCATCTATGCATAGCCATGCATAGCCATGCATAGCCATGCATAGCCATGCACAGCCATGCATAGCCATGCATAGCCATGCACATTCACACCCCAGGGCTTTGGTGGGTGAAGACAGCAGGATTGATGGGGCTTGCTGGCTGCCAGCTGCCTCCGGGTTCAGGGAGAGACCCTGTCTCATGGGAATATGATGAAGAGTGATAGGGCAGGACACTTGGCATCTTCCTCTGGAGTCTGAGCATGGATGTGTATGGATGGATGCACACACCTGTTACACATGCACACATATACACACATATGCTACATACATACACAAACACATATACACATAAAATGGACACATCCACACACATAAAAATAATTTTTAAAGAATTTAAAAATAATCAAGATTGAGAACAGCACAGGTTTTACACATCCTGCTCCATGCCTACTTTCTGAGAGCCCAATCCCTTTGTTTTTCTTGGGTAAACCATGGCCGGCCCACTGGTCCCCTTGAGTCCAAGTCCTTGCACCTTTGAGCCTTTTCCTACTCCTCTGTTCATGATGCTCTCTCTAATTCCTTGGCTGTCTAGAATATATTCAACTTCTAGCTCTCCAACCTAGTGTCATCTCCTGGGCGATGGCCACCTGAATCAACCAGTCTCAGTCAGACTTCCTTCTCTCCACTACTTTCTGTAGGTTTCCCCCTTGGAAGATGGTATAGAAGAAATGGT
Source organism: Mus minutoides (assembly GCA_902729485.2). NCBI lineage: Eukaryota > Metazoa > Chordata > Mammalia > Rodentia > Muridae > Mus > Mus minutoides. The sequence continues at coordinate 1,525,410 of LR749802.1, read as the reverse complement.
GGTTTTGCTTATCCCCAGATTTGTATCCCCAGAGTCTAGGGAGGAATTTAACACAGGCTGACACTAACAAACTCCTATAGAGTGAATGAATGAAAAATGAATGATTACACATGAAGAGGTGTCAATTATACAGGGCACATGAACCCACAACACAGCACCTCCAGGAAGGGCTTCCTTGGCCCATGGTGAATACAAGTGGGAGCCAGGGAGAGAAGAGAGGGCTGGAGACTCCTCTGCCTCTGCCTCCACAGCAGATAAACAGAGTGGGGCTGACAGAAGTGCAGAAGCAGATAAACAGAGTGGGGCTGACAGAAGTGCAGAAGCAGATAAACAGAGTGGGGCTGACAGAAGTGCAGAAGCAGATTCGCCTCCCAGTGGGTGTTAGTCCCCCAGATATGTGGACAGGAAGCTACTTGAGGATGTGTTCTTGGCATGCAGAGCTCTCTCACTCACACCGCTCTTCTCAGCTCAGCCCCATCTCCGCGCGCGCGCACACACACGTGGAGACTCAGGCATGGCTCTGCACAATGAAGCAGGGTTGGGATGGAAATGGACAATTGGTGGCATTTGGCCACAGGACTATGAGGTCAAAAGTCAAAGGGCAGTGTTAGGAGGGCATGATGGGGCAGCAGATTCCTTGAGGGGGCTGCCTTTCACTGGGCAATGCTGGCAAGAGAGAATCTAAAGACTTCTTTGAATGATCAAGGGCTCCATTATCCTCTCCAGTGTCAGAGAAGCTGTGATTTCTCCTGGCTCCGCAGTACGGCACCATGGGACGAATGCGGAGATTGGGAAGGGGCACAATGGATCAATAATTCTACCTCCTTCTGGAGTAGGAATCTCTCAACCCAAGTATTGAAAAAATGATCAGGTGACCTCTTCTTCTGTCCCATCCCCAAACATGTACTGGCAGAGGTTACTTCTCATTCCTGGGTGGCAGTGCCACCAGCCATTGTGGGGCTCAGCAAAGGACTCGCAGTTGTGATGCATGCAGAGACATGGATTTCTGAAAAGGTTGATTTCTAACCACAGAGAAACAGTACATGTGCTAAATCAAACTGAAGACACTGGCTCCCCATGAGGTCTTAGCGCAAATATTAATCACCAGCGTGGTAAACAGTCTGAGCCCGGCTACTGTGCTGGCAGACAGACCAGACATAGGAGAGCCAGGCAACAGTGAGGCTCGGGAACAGATGACTCCTGGCCCAGCTGTGCGCAGCACTGTTTTTCTTAAAATAACTACTTCATGATAACCTATTCTTCAAGTGAAATGGATTTTTGTAGGTCTGTAATACAACTAGACATGGAATTTTAAAAGTTAAGTGAATTACATGCTTCAAATAGAAAATACATACAGAGAAAAAGTTGGATGATTTAGAGATTTTTAATTTTTCGCTTATGTTGTATGTGTGTAAATGCGTACACACATGCCTTGATGCACAGGTGGCAGTCAGAGGATAACTTGCAGGAGTCAGTGCTGGTTTTCACCTTTCTCCATTTGGGTTCTAGGGATAGAGCTCAGACTGTCTGGCTTGCAGCAAGCATCTCTTTCCAATAAGCCATCTTGCCCCATTTCAGTACATAGTGCTTGCTACACCCACTCTCAAGATGGAGTGAATAAACAGATCTGATATATAATTGTTTTAAATAAATCGGTGTGCCAGTTAGTTTTTGTTAACACAAACTGGAATCTAACATAAGCTAAGAAAAGGGAACCTCACCGGAGGGATTGCCTCCTTCAATTTGGCCTGTAGGCGTGTCTGTGGTGCATTTGGTTGATTGGTGAATGATGTGTGAAGGCCCAGCCCACTGTGAGTGTGTCCACTCCTGGGCAGTTGCTTCTGGGTTGTATAAGCAGGTTAAGCAAGCCACGAGGAGCAAGCCCGTAAGCAGCATTCCTCTATGGTCCCTGCTTCAATTCCTGCCTCCATGTTTCTGCCCTGTTTACGTTCCTGCTTTGACTTTCTCCAATGACAGACAATGACCTGTAAGCTAAATAAAACCATTTCCACCCTGAATTGTTTTAGGTCAATGTGTTTTATCACAGGAAAAAGAAAAAGGACAAAACCTAACTAAGACAACTAGGATATGAGATAAATAACTGTTGGCACCTTGTTTTATATCTAGTATTTTAAACAAGCTGAGAGGGGTTGAGGAGGGAGAGAGAGTATAATCACTTCATTTTCATAGCTATAGATAAGGACTCATGGGGATGTTGTTTGGGAAACTCAGAATGTGTAAACACTGTAACTGTGGATGACCTCAGTTTCAGCAATGGTGAATGATGGAGGAAGATTCTGAATAAGACCATGTCCTGTCACAGCCCATCATTGTGCTCAGTTATCTGCTTTCCTTCAGAAGTCTATACATATTTAAAGCATACACAAAATGTTTTCCATCTATATGTAAAATAGAGTTCCTGTTATGATTTGAATATGAAATGCTCACCCAGGTTCATATGCTGAATGTTTGCCCCTTCCCTACACCTGGTTGTGCTATGTGGGAAGATTCTGGAAACTTTAAGAGCTGGGACCCAAGCAGAAGAAGTGGGTCATCACTGAGAGTGTGCCTCACGAAGTTCTGCCTGGTGCCTGGTCCTTTCCATACTCTGCTTGTTGTCCTCCAGGAGAGCAACCTCCTCATCTGCATTCTTTCATTACCATGATGCTCTCTCTGCCTGAGCACATGGAGGTGAGCCAATGTGGGCTAAGGCCTCTGAAACCCTGAGCCAAAGCTTTCCTGGTTATTTGGTCACAGAGATATCAAGTAAACCGGTGCCAGAAAAACAGGATTGTTACTCTGATTAAATATGATTATGTGGTTCTTTAGCCTCTAGATCTAGTTTGTGGGAGGAATTCGGGTAATTTGAGAGATTAAGATTAGAAAGGCCCTAAATAGTTATGATCAGAGCTTAGTGGGAAGTTCTGGTTGGTGCCGAAGACCAGAAGGGTCTCAGAAATGCAGACAGTGAAGGCTAATATAACAAAGTTTCTAGTAGAAACATGGTCTTTTATCCAAAATTGGACTGGAGAACACCTGTGTTATGTGCTGGAAAATCATTTGTCTGCATTTTGTCTGTGCTCAGAAATGAAGATGGAGTTTCTTTTAAAAGAGATGAACTGTGGAGCTGAAGAGCTGACTCAGCAGTTATGTGCAGATACTGCTCTTCCAGAGGACCAGAGTTCAGTTGCCAGCACCCATGTCAAGTGGCTCACAACTGCCTATTAACTTCAGCTCCAGGGGATCCATTCCTCCTGGTTTCTTCAGGTATCTGAACATACATTTACACACAGACATACAACAAGGACATATAACTCAAAATAAAATAAATCTTAAAAGGAAATATTTTTAAAATATTAAACCTTTATGTGTATGAGTATTTATCTGAATGTACATCTGTGCACCATTTATGTGGCTGTTGCCCACAGAGGCTGGAAAAGGATATGGAATCCCCTAAATGTCATTGTTTAAAAACCATAGTGTAGATCCTGGGAATTGAACCTGGATCCTTTGGAAAAGCACCCAGTACACTTACCTACAGTCTTCTCTTCAGCCCCAGTTGTGAACCTTAAGAGGCAGGTCATGGCAGGTCATGGCAGGTCATGGCAGGTCATGGCAGGTCATGGGTATACGAAGATGGTTGCAGGCCTCAACTGTGTGATTTTTCAAGGAGTAGGTTGGTGCAAAAGAACATCCAGCTCTTCTCAGTCACTCACGTCCTGTTTTGTCATGTGACTTGTCACGTACATTCCTACCATGTGATCTCACCTGCCATGAATCAATCCAGAAAGTTCTCACCCCATGAATCTGCCCGATTGTGGACAGTCAGCTCTTGAACTGTGAGCCATGGAAAGCCTTTCTTCATAAAGTATCCTGCCTTGCGGATTTAATCACAGCAACAAGATAGAGACTAGGGTTGTCCCTGAGGTTGCAGCCACCTTCCAGAGCACTCTTGAAGAGTGCTCACTGATTGATGGCAGTGACAGCCCTTTCTCCACAGAACCCCTGGCTCACTTATTCACGTTGCCACACAATGGGGAAGGTGTGAACCTCCATAGTCAGCGCAAGCTCAGGCATTTCTCATACTCCGCTCCACTCTGGGAAGAGGTCTTGCCTTCTTGGAACCTCAGCCTCTATCTACACAGATGGGCCAGACAACCGGTGTGACTGTCTCTCTGTGCATCTAGCCTCGCCTAACAGCAATTGTTTCTGGTTCCCATGAAGATTCCTTTCATACATACCTCTGAAGTCATGTATGTACCTGCCTAGGACTTGTAAACCACTTCACGGAGCAAGGGTGGGGGATCTAGGGAGATTTGGGAGATGGGGAGGAGAGGACCAGACGAACACAGGGCTGCATTCATGGACTGAAAATCACTCTGCCCAGTTTCTGTCACTAAGCACAGGAAGAACACATGATTGGCACCTCAGCCATATGCCTCTGAAAGAGCTTGGAGTATAGCTAGTCTTTAAAATCATCCAAATCACAAAACAGAAAGCAGTCAATCAAACCACTGGCAGAGGGGAACAGGGGAGGATGTTTCCACCAAGAAAAGCTTTTTAACAGGCCAGGTGACAACCCCAAGGGAAATGTACAGAGCCTGGGAACCTCTATGGATGTGGGGACCACAGACCTCAGCCCTTGACATTCTGCCTGTTGCTTATCACTCCACAGACAGCTGGCCCATAAAAGACTGGGGTAAGAGGTGACAGGCAGGCCTGTTTATGGCTGCCTTCTCTCTAGGCTCCACCTGTTGTCTCCTGACTCACCTCAATTCCTTGAAACTAAGAGCACCCCTTTATAACGCATGACCCCTGTGACTGGGATGGGCCCTCTAACCCTCTCCTAATTGACAGCTTACTTGAACCTTCCCCTATCCACTAGATGGAGGCCACCTGTCCCACAAGGCAGCTGGGCCTACCATTGCTTTGATCCCTCCCCCTCTTATAGGTAGACTTGTTTACCTTTAAAACAGAAGATAGGAGAAGTTCCACACACAGCCGGGCCTTCAGCGTCACACCTCTATTCCAGAAAGTTCCTTATTGCAGCTAAACCCCTCACTGTAATCCCATAACCCCTTTATTTTAATCCCCCTGGGCCCAGTACCTCTTAGTACCTGCCACCTGCCAAGGGACAGGAGGATTCAGAGTCCTTCTGTTTGTCTTTTCACCCTGATTTAGCCTATGGCCGTTGCCTTGTTATTAAATAACCAGAGTATGAGTTTATTTTGCTCTGGCTGAAGTGTATCACACACATAACAAAACAATAAAAGCGCCAGAGAGCACCTGTTCCCTGTTCTGCCCAATTGCGCTTGACTAGATAGCCCTCGTATTCTGAGAAGTGATGACCTCACTCGCGCAGCAGCATCTGGCTCCTGCCGTGCACCTCCCTCCTCAGGGGCCTGCATCTTATCTCCCAGGGTAGCTTCACTTACCACCGCCATGAAGCATTCTGCATCTTTCTAGGGGTCCCCGAAGGTTGTTCACCCATCAGTGCTCCTGAAAAGGCAGACAGGAATTTAAATCTCCACTTCTCAGATAACACAAGCACAGCTCACTCTAAATGCTGAAGGTTGGGACCTGGGCCTCCAGAGGAAGTAGCTGTTAAGCTGTTGGCCGAGAAACACGTAGTTATCCGCCATGTTGCCCGCCTGGAGGCGCTTTATGGGGACTGCTGGGTATATACCAGACGTAAAGGCTGCTGGGACAGAGGAATCTAGACAGTATGGTCCCCACAGGAGCACTGAGAAAGAAGAGTAAGATACAAGTCCTCCAGTCTGTGGCAACTTCCCCTGGTCTGGAGATAAGTGTGAGGACTATATCCAGGTAGAGGATAGTCATTCCCAAGGCATCCTGGAGCCAAGGATTAAAGATGACCCAAAATATATGATGACTACCCCTTCCCCCACTACCAAAGACAATCTGTCAGACAGGAAGCAAACACGTTGGAACTCTGTAGATGGTCCAGAGGCTCCAAACCCACTGGCATGACTTCAGAGAATTGACTTACTTCTGTGGATGGACACACGGAAAGTTTTAAAGGAAGGGCGAACTCATGCAATACAGTTTACAAGAACAAGTTACTGGTAAAATACTTTTAAACATCTTCCCAACTCTTACCACCTGCCCTGGCAGGTATGGCCAGCTAAGGTCTGGGAACTCCTCCATGTCATCCTGATGAGATGGAAAGTGAGCTCTGGGCTGGTTCACCTCAACATGGAGGTGGGAAGACCTGAAAGAAGTAAGCAGGGCTTGCTCTGTGCCACCTCTGATGCAAGAGAGACCAGGTCATTCAGTCTGGAAGGGGAGCCTGTTGTAAAATTTCTTATTTGTCCCAGTGAGCACAGATGTACCAAGAGCCTCCATTCTTGTTGCCATGGTGATTGTTCCTTCTCATGCAGTGTGGCTGGGTTTCAGGAGACAGAACTTAGGGGGAAAAAAAAAGAGTATGCCTACTAACAAAGTGGTGAGCATCACTGGAGAGAATAATCCAGGACTCTACATGTGGAGACTGTACCTGTGAGAAGATCCTGTCTTGCATTATCCAGGGACACTGGAAACTCTCAAAGAGATCCATCTCTAAACAGTTCGCAACAGGGGTGCCAAGCAGCACCCTCCTGCTATGCCATGGTGACTTCCTCCCAGAGGATTGCTGGGGAGCAGGTGAGCGTGTACACAAAGCTGGTGCTCAGCCTTTCACATGGTGGCTGTAGAACAGCCCTGCTCTGAGATGCTTTCCAGTCTGTTTGCATCAGAAAGGTCCAGTACCTCAAGCAACTCATGCAAGAATCCATCCCTGTCCACACCGTGGTCATTCCAAACACAGGGTTTTGCCCAAGTTTCATGTGGGATTCCATGTTCACTTGACCCAGTGTGCAGGTCCACAGACAAGGGGAAACTGTGTGCCCAGTCTTCATGCCAACTGCCATGATCTTCTTATAGTATGATATGGTAAAACCACAGAAAATCAAATGGCAGAATTGAACAATACGGAAAGCAATGGGCATACTAAACACTCTTCTGCCCTCTTCTCCCAGCAAAGGGTATCTCTGTGTTTAAATGTGTGCATTTTTTCCTCTCAAGGGCCATTTGGAAATCCTTCTCTAAAAGGCCAAAGACTAAATACAATCAGTTTAAGTGTTATACTGCTTCTGTTTCATTAACCAACTCTGTCACCAAGCAGACATAGAAATATACAAACAAATGTAGCTACAGTCCAATAAAACTTTCTTGGCATAAATTGACAGTGGACAATGGTCCAGACTCACCAGTTGCATTTGCCAGATAGCGCTCTAGCACAATCCACCTACCCCATGCCCCACATTGCCTGCTCTTCTTTCTCAGCTCAGTGGTCACACGATGCCCTTCTTATATCCCTAGGCGGTGGGGCTTTGATATGTTTTCCCTTCCTGATGGGACAGGGTCATTCACTGGGCCTCACAGATGTGTGATCTGTCTAAGGAAGGCCTCCAGTACTGGTACTTCTAGGCAAGCTAGGCTCTGAGACCCTCAGTCACATTTGAACATTGCCTCTCCCTGTGGGATGTGGCCTGGTTATCTTTTAGATGGCCTCTCTCCATCTTTCCTTCATCATCTTTTCCCCTTCGATAATGAAAATGTCTTAGTTTTGTTCAATGCCTTTTGAAAGTAAAACTCCATGGAACGCCTGACCAGCAGCAGGGACGATAGCTTCACCATCCCTTTCGTCAAAGGACAACTTGTGGGAGTCAGTTCTCTCCTTCCACCATAGAGGCTCCAGGGTTGGAACTCGGATAATAAGACTTGGCAACAAGTACTTTTACCTGTTGAGCCACCTCAGTAGCCCCAAGATTTAATATGGTTGAGAGTCACAGACCTCAATGTAGATCCCAGGACTTAAAAAAAAAAAAATCAGAGCTCTAATAAGTAAAGATATGATCAGTAAGACTCCAGAGTCTTAAACATTTAATTTGGGATGGGAAGAAATCTAGAATACCTATTTTCCCTCCCATTTAAGACGACCATAGAGTTTCTTTCTCAAGAACTCAGTGGCTCAAAATGTGGAGGAAAGTGGGGGTGGGTGAGGGCTGTCTAGAGCTATGGAGTGTCTGCCTGTGTTTTAGGTTGGAGAGAGGCTCCATGGATAGAGTGTGCAAGCCTGAGGATCCATGATCAACACCCAGAGTGCACACATATATACTAACATGCACGTACACATACAACTTTTTTTTTTTTTAAAGAAAAAGAGATGGTAGCTTCTTCACAAAGGGAAAATGGTAGGAAATGTTCTGGGCCTTTCTTTCACGCAGCAGCTGTCCCCGTGATTTGGATCTGAGGTTTGCTTCTTAATCAAAAGGCCTTGGGCCTACAGGAGTGGGTTGTATAAATCATAGGAAATCTCAAGAAGTCAACCAAGAGATTCAGGGTGAGAGGCATCCAGAGAAGGAAATCTGACCTTCATCTGCTTTATTAAGTTAACATTTTTCTACCGGCATTCGCCGTCTCCCCTCTAAAACCCCTGCACACGTGCGAAGGGTAAGAAGTGAATCTATCCTTGGCAAACCTAGAGTGGGTGGGCCGGGAGTCTGATCCTTGCTTGAATATCACTTTCAAGACAAAGTATAATAACCCCTGAGTTAAATCCTCCTCACGGGCAATAAATTATAAATAAGTTGAAGTTCACAGCCAGAGAATTTGACACAGCCCTGATACAGGCTGGAAAAAGAAAAAAAAAAAAAAAAAGGAATCACATCTCCGGTTACATTCTGAAAGCAGCGTAGCCTAGCCGGGAGTTTTACACAGTACTACAGTTGGGTGAATGGCAGCACATACTTAGAGATACTCCTAGTGCCAAAGGGAACAACAGTTCATGACAGCCTGGAGAACATGTGGTCACTCAAGGCTGTACTCCTGTCTTGAAGAAAGCTAACTCATTGGGGGTTTTGTTTTTACTGGAGTTTTGGTGTGTGGGGAAGGTGTTGTTAGATTTTTAGGGTTCCATGTGATTCAGGCTAGTCTTGAACTAGCTATATGGCTAAGATTGATCTTGAACTCCTAAACCTCCTGCTATTATAGGTGCTCACCACCACACTCTCCCTGTTTTTGCTTTTGTGTATGTGTGTGTGTGTGTGTGTGTGTGTGTGTGTGTGTGTGTGTGAACCCTTCACACCATTCTTGCTGAGCGTCCTTTGCATGTGCTTTTATGGGGGCGGGAGAGGATATACACTTGTGTGGGACTCACATGCACATCTGTGTGGATGCACTCAGAGCAAAGGCCAGAGGCCAACCTCAGCTCTTATACCTCAGGTGTCATCCACAATTTTTTTTTTTTTGAGACAGATTCTCTCCCCAGGCTGGAACTTTCCAAGTAGATTTAACTTAGTTTTGGACATGGCACCCAACCCCTATGTAGTGGAGAAATTAGCTGAGAAGACAGTTTGACAAATCCCCCTGCCTCCTTCCTTTGCTGGGCTCCTCTGTGCTACTTTGCTGACTTGAGGAGAAAATTAGTAATTGCCTGGCAAAGGCCGGTGTGAGCCTGTAAGTAAGGCTCTGTACCATGTGTGAACAGAGCTGACGTGTATGTGCACAAGTGCAGCATCCCTGGAGTACTGCAGGCTGCAGACTGTCTGACTGATGGAGATGCCAGGCCATTCCCTGACTCAGTCCTAGGTAGGCCTATATAAGCAAGGCTAAGTGCTCCACGGAAGAATAGTAATCCATTTCTTGTCTGGTTCCAAGAAAGGTCTGGGAACACGGTGGCAAACAATGAAATAAGAATTTACAAAGTTATTACTGGAGTCCTAATTTAGTTTTTTTTTTTTAATTGAACCCAGGGCATGCACATTCTAGACAGTAAATAAAGTTTATTGAAATTCGTCTGTGTCCCCTGGTTTCCACACTATCTATGGCCACTGAGGTTTTTCAAGGCAACTGCTGGTTTAAGTACTCCCACAGGCAAATTAACCCCATGGTATGAAATTAACCCCATGGTATGAAAGGCCTGAATACTATCTGCACATTTACTAAAACCTTTGCCATTCTCTACCCTTGGGCAGTCACTGAGTTCCCAAAGTAGCTTATATATATATAATCATTTATATATATATATATTACATTTTGTAAATACATTTGTGTATATATATATATATATATATATATATATATATATATATATATATATACACATATATATATATATATATATATATATATAATCTTACAAAATAACGTAGAAATTGGATTTACCCTTATAAGACACCTTAGTGGAATGGTAGGGGAAACACAACCAGCATACAGTGGAGTAGTATACAGCTACCAAAAGTTACACTTATGAGTGGTTTTAATAGCATGTACAAAGACAATATTTTGTTAACTAAACATGGCTTAATTTGAAACACATCACCAGTGAATTTCAACTAAGCATTTATTTGCAAATTAAGAATACCAGAAAAAAAAAAAGAATACCAGGTAGTGCAGGGTGTGGTGGTGCACACCTTTAATCTCAGGAAGCAGAAGCAGGTGGATTTCTGAGTTCGAGGCCAGCATGGACTACAAAGTAAGTTCTGGGACAGCCAGGGCTACACAGAGAAACCTTGTCTCCATCCCCCTCCTCCCACCAAATATTAGATAGAAATAATTACAGCAAGACTAGCTTTGACAAGTAGGAATTTGGATATTTTTTAATATGCTTGGGAGATGGTTAAACCATTTTTAAAACAAATATGACTTTTGTGCATAAGTATTAAAGTAAGAGTTCATAAACTATTTATTACAAGGAGATAAAGGGTTCATGGGATGAAAGGATTTTTGCCAAAGGTGTGAAGTAATAAAGGAGGAAAGAAAGGAGGAATGAGGAGGAGGGAGGGAGGGGGAAGAGGGAGGGAGGAAGGGGGAAAGAGGAGAGAGGGAAGGAGAAGGAAGGGAGCAGGGAGGAAAGGAGTGGGGTAATTTATGAAATTTTTAGATAATTTAGAAATATTTCCTTAGAAAGTTCTAAGGCAGACAGTTTCTATGCATGTGACTGTGTATCCAGGCTGCAGTGTGGTCTCTGAGGTTTTTGCCAGAGCTCTTTAGGTTAAGTGTGTCCTCAGACTAGAGTGGCCACAGTGTCTTGAGAAGGGTGAAGAAATTAACACCTACCCAGTGTTTTGTGGTGAGAGGAAGGGTTCCAGGCATCCTTCATCCAGCAAGAAATACTGACTATCCACTCACGAGGGCTTACACGATGGCCTGGGGAGGTGACTCAGTAAAGTTGCTTGCTGTACAGAAGAAGAACCTAATTTGGATCCCTAGCACCCATGGTGAGCATCCATAAGCCTAGTGCCAGGGGCACAGGGCAGACAGGTGGATCCCTGGGCCTTGCTGGAACACCAGTCAAGCCAATCAATGACTTCTAGGTCCAGTTAGACCCTGTCTCAAAAACTTAGGTAGAGAATAGCTGAAGAAGATACCCAACATAGACCTCCAACCTCCAGACCCCCTTGCATGCACATCTGCATGTGTAAATATACACACACACCCACACATACACACAGAGGCAGGCACACACAGGCACACTCACAGAGACAGGCACACATACACACATACAGAGGCAGGCACAGACACACAGGCAAACACACATATACATACTCAAAGAGAGGCAGGCAAGCATATATATATATATATATATATATATATATATATATATATATATATATACACACACACACACACACATATGCAGGCATGTACACACAAGCACACACACACAAAGGCAGCCACATGCTCATGTGCACATGCTAGCATGTGCATGCACATGCACACACACACACACACACACACACACACACTAGTATCTCATTCTGATTCCACCACAAGTTTTGTCCTCTGTGTTTGTAACTATGCAGGGCTGCCTTGCAGCATATTGTCAGTGCAAGGCTCTAACAAACGAAAGTGGCTTGGCCCAGACCACACCCTGAAGGCTGCAGAACTTTCCACAAACTGTATCACTTCTTACACTTCTCCCTACTCAGAGCTCTCCACCAAAGTTGCAGAGAAGAAAGGGTGGTGGTTAAAGTGTCCAAAACCACCTCGAATGCCGAGAGAGAAAGAACAGGATGGAAAAATCAAAGTGCCTCAGGGTGCCTGCCAACATTCCTCACCCCGCCACAAGCTCTGACCATGCAGGCTGACCATGCAGGCTATGTCACCCAGACCTTCCAGAGAAATTCCGCACGCTTAGAATCCCAGCCCTTTGGGCCAAATGAAATTGAGGACTGTGGCTTGGTGACTTCTAGGAGAGAGCTGGACCCACCAAGAGCACTATCATCTATCACCAGGCTCCCACAGCCCTGGAAGAGAGACTTTGAACTCTGAAAAGGACAAGCCAGAATGAGAGCCAAAAGGAAGATGTGTTAGGAGTAAGATGCAGAGTGATCCTTCCTGGGGAGGGAAGGAGAGCAATGAGGTCTCTGCACTCCTATACCCAGTGCAGGCTAACCATCTTAGCTACAAGCCAGGAAACCTCCTGGCCTTGATTGACAGAGTAGCTAGGAACTCAACTTTAGTGAGTCTGAGTTGGCAACTGAAAACAACAACAACAACAACAACAAAACACTTGATCAAAATAAAAATAGACTTGCATTAAGCCTCAAGCATCTATTGCAAGGAAGGATGCCAGTCAGAGCCTGGGACTTGGAGGCTGCACCACAAGAGAAAAGGCAAAGGTGCACTCAGGTAAGCGCCCTCTCTTCTGGAGCAGCAATGCTGGTTCCCCTCTGAGAGGTTCTGTCAGCATCCTAGCTTGAATGGACATGAAGTCTCTTCTCTAGGTTGGATCTGCACAGCATCACATGCATCACATGCTGTTACTTTTAGAGAGTTTGCCCCGAGAAAATAAAAATAAAGACACACTTAATGGTGTTTTCATATAAGATGGAAAAAGCAGTCTCTATGTAAAAGAGTATTATCATTTTGACTTGGACCAAAAGGGGGCGATTGAACTTGCACCTACTCCTGCCCCCTAAATGGGTCGCTGTGAAGGCTAGAATGGTAGAGTAGGAATGAAGGGTGATGTTAGAGCACTTATCTGACACATGTAAAGCCCTGGGCTCCATCCTCAGCATGAGAGACAGAGACAAAGACAGAAAAAGAAACAGAGAGAAACCGAGACAGACAGACAGACAGACAGACAGACAGACAGACAGACAGACAGACAAACAGACAGACACAGACAGAAAGACAGAGAGGGACAGAGACAGACAGACAGAAACAGAGAGGGATGAAGAGAAAGAAATAAATAGAGCAGAGAAAGACAGAAAGAAAAAGAGACAAGAAGACAGAGATACGCATGCTCACACACACACATACACAGAGAATAATGGTTTACATTAAAATATAGCTACAGGAAGACTTTCTTAAAAATGAATCATTAGGCAATTTCTGTATTGTATGAGCAACCATGGTAGAGTCCTAGATAGCCTGGATACTGTGCATATAGGGCTATAATGATGAATGCCTGTATATATGTGTCTGGCACACACACACACACACACACACACACACTCACACACACAAACACACACACACACACACACACACACACACACATGTGCACACATACTTTTCCTAGCTCACAATTTTTAAAATTATAGTATGTCTATCAGGTAATGGTGTAACTATTTGTTTAACTCCCTGCCTTCCACATATGCCCATGTATGTGCATACATTTATTCATATATGTGTTGCTCCAGGGACTATGGTGAACAAAAGATCAAATCAAGTCCATGAGAATGGTCACGATGCTCCCTCATTCTCATGGTACCCAGTTTTACAGTAAATGGTTTAATCTGTGTGTATGGGTGTTTGCCTGCATGAGTTTGTGTGCAGTGCACATGTGGAGTGTCTACAGAGGCTAGATGCAAGTGTTGGATCACCAAGAACGAGAGTAACAAACAGCTGTGAGCCATGATGTGGGTGCTGGGGACCAAACTAGGGTCCTCTTCAAGAGCATAGGATCTCATAGCTTCCTATATCTTCAGACCTATAATAATTTTTTTAGTTAGTAGGAATTTTCTCTAAAGTAATAAAAGGATGGTATAATTAGTACATACCCCAGGAGCACAGCAGCCCACTATCCCTGTCAAGAACTATATCCTCAATATAATTGTACCCAGTATACTTTTATACAACTGCCAGCATGGTGGGTTTGCTGACGCCAACACTACCCCAGGCCCTTGAGTCATGTGCTAGGATATGAAGGCCTGTTGACTACAATGTCACTAGGCAATAGGAATTTTCTGGCTTCATGGTAAACTTACAAGACAACTGTCCTATGTGTGGTTTATTATCAACCAATATATTGAGCTGTGCCATATGACTGCTAAGTCTCATAAAATGTAAAATACTAGTAATGGGAAATTTTTATATGAGAAGAAGGGTGAAAATGAGAGGGGGGAGAGGAGGCAACTAAAGAACCAACGGCTGCACAGTTTATGAAAAGATAACATGATTTCTAAAGCGCTGATGTGGAGAGAGGTGCGTGTCTGTGAGCTGGTCAGATGCACTGGGTCTCCGGGTGGCTGAGGATTAATCACATACTTTGCTGGTCCCTTTAGAAGATGTGGGTATGAAATTAATAGCAGATGTTCTGGGGAAAGAGATGCCACCTTTACTTATTCTCCCAGTGACTCCATGGCCACATGAGAAGGAAAAATGTCATCCATTTGCCTAAGTTGGCTGGAGACTCGATGGATGGATGCTTGGTAATACAATATTCTGCTCAACAGAAAGTTACACATATGTCAATGGTTCTGCTTTGAAACAATGGCAACACACCAGCATGCACTTTATGCCAGGACAATAATAACATGTCTTGCTCTTTAGTGGCACATTCAGTGACTCGAGGTCACAGGCATAAACATTGTCCTCTATACCATGGGCATAAGCAATTCCCAAATAATGAACAGTTCCACTAGCGAATAATACAGGCATCTCGAGGATTCTCATCACAAAGCAAGAATTGCCCAAAACCTCCTAGTACCCACACAGCTTCTCTTAGTCCCTTTCATCCAGCCATGGTTTGATGTTTTTGGAGCCTTCTGTGTTTCTGCAACCCACATGCGCTTTCAGATCTTCATGAATTGGCTTTGTCCTCTCACTTCTACCATAGCATCATAAGCTTAGGAGTGGTCTCTGACAGGAAGCCAGCCTGAGCTGTTACATCATCTCTGAGAAATCACCCCTCCCTCTCATGCAATACAAAGAAAACCCTCCGTGCATGGGTATTAGATAAGGGACCTACTCATTCCTAAGACAGAGCCTGACCAGTCTAGGGGAGAAATGGAAGACCACACACTTTCCTTTGAGTCCTTTATTTCTGTTATCATAGTTTACAAGGGTGCCACCTTCAATTCAGCTGCCACATACCACAGGCTCATACTGAGTCCACAGAGACCCCGAACCCACTATGGCCCTCATCCTGTATTTGTAGGTTTTTGTTATCTGAACCTAAAAGCAGAGTTGTATCTGTGTCTTTGAAGGCAAGAGGTACTCAGCTCCTAGACCTACGTTAAGCTGCTTGACTTAGGCTGTCTTCAGAGTACAGACCAACATAAGCTGTCAGGGCCAGAACATCAAATACAGGATTGACTGCTCATTGCCATTGAGGGGTAATAAATGGATGCCCATGAGTAGTTGGTGAACCAGTGTGTGCATCCCATTGTATCTTATTAAACATGGTCCATGCTCATGAATCTCATATCCCATCATTAACTATAGCAGGAAGCCCCCCAAACCCCACTGTCTGTACTAAGAGAAGGCAAAGTATATCCTCAAGCCACACCCACTCACCGCCACCTTTTGTATAGCCTGTGACTTAGAGACAAGTTTTACATTTTTAAGTGGTCGGGGAAGAAAAATCCAAGAGAGAATATTCTGTGATAAGTTGAGTTGATATGGTGTCCATCTTTTCACCTCTAAAAGTTGAACAAATTACCTGAATACGGCCTCTCTCGTTTGTTATGTATTGTCTAGGACTGCTTCAGAACGGTCACAACAGAGCTGACATGGCTACTAGGTAGCCCTTTATAGAGTAGCTCTGGACATCCCTACTCCTCAGGGGGCATTAATGTTCTCTGAGCATTAGTCAAAACAATGAATGACATCATAGCCCTCAGCGGAGCACAGGCCAAGGACATCAACATGGCCTCCAGAGCAACATGGGATATGGACACCAGTATGAACTCAGTTTTCTTTAAGGGGCTGGCCACTGGGAGTCTGATAGGGTCAACATAAATTGAACTGTTTTATTATTATTTATTATTATTATTATTATTATTATTATTATTATTTTGGAGGGAGGAGCCACAAAAGGAGGGGTGGACCTGGATGGACTGGGAAGTGAGTGTGATTGGGGTATATGATGTAAAATACCCCCAATGATAAAAAACGTTATGCTGGGAGAAAAATGGTGAACAGCCAAAGATAAGAATTGCCTCCAAAGCAGATAAACCACCTCATGCAAAGTCTGGCGACCTCCCTCCAGCAGGGGGCACTACTCCCTAACACCAGCTCTCTAAGTAAGCTCCTGCCAGTCGCCATAGGCCCCACCTCTATACTTGGCTTCTTTTTCTTTACTGTGCTCCCAGTGCTTCTTGAGAAGCTGTGTGAAGCCAAGGGTAGTGGGCAGAGTGTGTTATGTAAATCTCCTTTGTATCCTGTGCTCAGCAGACTAGCAAAGAGGGCCACAAGACATCCCCTCTCAGGCAGGTAAGGTGTGTAAGAACCCATAACCACACTCAGGAGCACTACTTAACTCCAACAGTCAGTTCAACTGAATAATGAGATTTCCTGCATTGAGCCCCATCGTGTGCTAGTCCAGACATGTCCACCTTGGAGGCCCATGGGTCTTGCTACAAATATGGCCCAGCACATTTGCAGATGACAATATCACGTACAACATGAAAAGGTTGGACCCTCCTGTCTAGACCTTGCAGAAGGCGGTCTACAGTCTGGAGCCCTCTGGTCTCTGCCTACTTCTGGCTCTGCTTATTGCTTTCCCTTCAAAGCCAGCATGCCTCCTTGCTGGAGCCCTAACCTATTAGAAGAACTATTTTGAGGCTACACGACTTGACAAATTAACATCAGTCTTACATAAAAACCCCCTTTGGATTCCAAGGACAGTGGGAGAACCCTCTCTCCTGAACTACACAGAGGAAAGGGATTAATATTCTGAATCAATTATCTTTCATTTCTCTCATGTAACATATCATTTGGTTTCCATAAAGTTCTGGGCCATTGCCTTCTGGAAAAATTCGTGGAGCCAGCGAGCAAAGAGAGGAAATGATTAAAAAGAATTTTCTCTCAATGCCACAAATTCACTGAAACCCCTTCAAGGCTCTGGGCCATAGAGCCTTGGTCCTCTCTCTGCCTATTTTTCCATTCATCCTCTGACAGCTGCTGAGCACCCAGGAAGCAGCTGGAGTGAGATGCAGGGATAGGCTGGCAGGTAAGAGTTCAAACCTTAAGAGACATCCCAGAACATCCACTTGCACTACAGATGGACTCTCTTGAGAATGAACCACGGAATTCTAAAGTAAAACTTGCTCAGGCAGACCACAAAACCAAAGCAAGAGGAAAAAAAGAGAGAGAGAGAGAGAGAGAGAGAGAGAGAGAGAGAGAGAGAGAGAAATCCATCAGGATTGATGGGACTGAGCCAGCCACCATTCCCAACTACAAATATAGTGACTATGTTTGAACTGTTAAGAACAGGGGTCAGTGAGACCCCTTCATCCATGAAGCCCTCCTGGCCCACCCTCAACCCCCATACATGGGAAATTGCACAGAGACCTTCCTAGAAGAATGTCTTTCTTAGTCCCACACTGCTTTGACTGGTGAGACGTCTTAGCTGGAGATGCTGTGGGGAACGTTTTAGATTCCTTACAAGCCTCGCGGAGCACCTAAACACGCATGGTTAATGAATACTACTTATCCAAAGAAGGCAGGCACTCTCCCCCTTTGATAAGTCTGAAAGGGGCATCTGCCAAAGGCAAATGTCTTCGAAACAAGATAGGCATACCCCCTAAGTGTCTGCTCTTGACAGGTTTTAAATCCTTCTGCTTAAAATAGAGCCCTCAGATTCATGAACGCAGGAATGATTGACAGCTGTCAGCCTGCTGGGTCACCGAGATATTTATACTGCAAACAAAAAGATAATGCTGGCGCTGGCTAGTGGAGCCCCCATCAGCCTATACCACAGAGTACTTGCTTATGGCGAAAACATGGTGCAGATGACTTCTTCCTGAAACCAGCAATTAAACCATAGTGATGATGTTCCCAGATGCTGAGGGCTTTTCATCCACAGAAGAGTTAATGACCATTTTAATCTTCATTTTTCATTCTGTGTGTGTGTGTGTGTGTGTGTGTGTTAGCATCTGGGTGTTTTACCTGCATGGATATTTGTTCACTACTTCACAGAGGCCAGAAGAGGGCATCAGATCTCTGAGAACTGAAGTTACAGACAGTTGTGAGTTGCCATGTAGGTGCTGGGACTAGAACCTGAGTCCTCTGCAAGAGCAGCTCCTCTCTCCAGCCCCAATCAGTTTTTATTCTTAAGATGGTTTTACATGAAGGCAGCAGAAGGAATCCGAACAAGCAGGAACACTATGAAGGTAGTCGTAGGTTGTCCTAGTTTTATGAAAAACGACTTTATATCTCATTACTTATGAGTCTGCCTTTGGCTTTTTGGAGAATGAAGCATGTGTTTGTTAAATTTTAAAGATGGCTGAAGCTTCCAACTCATTAGAAGCATCTGCTGAAAACGTTGACATATGAAACTACTTATTTAAAGGCATCCGAGAAATGTCATAGCAACCAAGATGATAAGTCACATTACAAAGGAAAGGGAAGTCCCCAGAAGAGCCAAATTATCTCCAACTCTTTCATTTGGGGATGTTTGCCATTTGGGGGCACGGGGCAAGAAACGCAGGAACAGTGAAGGAGGGAACTGTTAAGAGGCAGAAGAGCCAGGAGAGTTAGGCAACCTCTCAGCTGGGGAGACAGAGATTCAGAACTGTTAAGGCAGCCAGGGAGCCTGGTGTGGTATTGCACATCTATAATCCCAGCATTCAGGGGGCTGAGAGGAAAAGATTTCAAAATCAAGGCCAGCCTATGCTACATATGAGATCCTGTGTCCCAAAAACAAGGTTTAAAAAGCAAGATCTCAGAGAGAAGCAAGGTACAGATGAGAGGGCCCATCCCCAAACAATCTTCCCTAGAATTATTTTCTGGTTAAGTCGTACAGAAACAAAGCTAAGAAGTCATCAGAGAGGGACAAGGGTGAGAGAATTTTTCCTATAATCTCAAGAGAACAGGGCCTTGTATCTGCATATCAGACACACATATATGTGATCACTTGACCTATGACAGAAATGTTACTGAAGTACAATGGAAAAGGCTGTCATTTTCAGCAAATTATATCAGCTGGACAATCACATGGGGAAATGGACTACATGTCTTATGAAAAATTCATTTCAGATGGGCCTCAAAGCTAACATAAAAGATAAAAACAGCAATGCTTCCTCACCAAGACAGAATAATATCTTATGGCTTAAGAGTAGTCCACATTTCTTAGACAGGTCATTAAAACAAATCATAAATTAAAGATTGACAACTGGACTTCATCAGAATGAGTAGCTTCCCTGCATCAAAGCAAGATGCCCAGGAAAAAGGCAAAACACATGAGATGAGGAGATGTGTGATGTATATATTGATGGTGCTTACTACCAGCGGCGGTTGGGTTTCTTCTTGTCAAATTGACACAATCTAGTGTCATTTGGGAAAAGAGAATCTCATGAGAAAAATGCCTCCATCAGATTGGCTGTAAGCGAGCTTATGTGGCTTCCACCATCCCCGATTTTAATGGCTGACAATGAGGGGAGGGAGTATCCTTCCCACTGTGGGTTGTTCCACCTCTGGGCAGGTGGTCCTGGGCTGAGAAAGCCACGGAGAGCAAACTGGTGAATAGCATTCCTCCATATCTGTGCTTGAGTTCTTGCCTCCAGATTTCTGCCTTGATAGCCTGCCCTGCCCTTCCCTCAGTTGGGGATTATGGCATGGGCCCAAGGAATCTATAACAGAGAGACCCTGTCTCAAAAAAACAAAAAGAAAAACGGGAATCAACTAGCACATTGCTGTTTGTAAAATGGATAGATCCAGAATCAGCCAGGAGATGAACGTCCAGGCAGGTCTGTGAGTTTCCGGGTATGGTTAGTTAAGGTGGAAAGACCCACATGAGCATGGTGATAAGCACGGTGGGTACATACCCAGGCAGTCTAGCAAGCGCATCCATCTCCCTCTGCCTCCTGACTATAGGTGCAATGTGCCAGCTGCCTCACGCTCCTGCAGCCATGAGTTCCCTACCGTGGTGAACTATAACCATGACCTGTGAGACAACATAAACCTTGCATTCCTAACCCAGATTTTGTCAGGTATTCTGAAAAAGGTAACTGATACAGGATCTAGCAAAGGCCTTCTGTTCAGAATCTCCCACAAAGCACCAAGAAACAGAGTCATAATCCAGCTTTTCAACCAGGCCAAAGGTATCACAGACACTCAATGAACAAATAAGCACATGTATGTATATATACATACAAACATACATACATACATACATACATACAATCTCCTGCTGGAGATGTGGGGCTTGGATGGCCAGGTGCAGGGCACTGTGTCTATAAAGGATGCTATCCCACCATGTCCGTGAATTTAAGAATACAGACACACAATGACACAGCAGCTCTATTTTCAAACATACGCAACAAAAAATTCCACTCTGTCCTCCCAAGTCACAAACAATACCAACAGAAGCACTATTTACAAATGCTTCGAAGTGCAAACAATGTGATTGACTGTCAGAGCTGTAACAGAGACATCATGGTAATGTCATATCATAAAGCAATAAAAACAAGCTACTACTTTGCACAACAACCCAGAGGACACTAACAGGCACAGTGAGAGAGGCATGAAATAGATCTCAATATAGGACTCTTTTACTACAGATTTTAAAAAAGAAAAAGAAATGAACATTTTTACCCTAACAGTCCAGAAGTCAAGCTTCATGCCTACCTCTAGGGAAACAACTTTTACTTGGAGCACAGAAAAAAAAAAAAAAAAACACATTGGAATGCTAAAAATGTTCTATATCTTAATCTGAGTTGTGATTAAACAAGGTGTGTATGTCTGTAAAATCGAATCAGGCTATAAACTTCATATTTGCACATTTTATGGGATGTAACTTATACCTTAATTAAAGAGATATGGAAACTGAAATCAAAACCAAAGGCAAAACAAAGACAGTTCTAGAAAAACAGAACGCAAGAAAATTCATCAGAGCTGAAGAAAATAGTGTAGGAAGTATTCTGTTCCGTCTTGGCCTTGAACAGATGAGAATGGAAAAAAAAAAGAAAAAAAGAAAAAAGAAAAAAGACATGACCGCAGTAAGAAGGGGCTGGGATTACAGAGTGGCCCCTGTTCAAATCCTAGAATTGTTTAAAGGAAGAACACTCATTTAAATTTGATCCTAGATGGTCTTCTAATCCTGTTTGTAAGATATCTCACTACATATGTGTAGATATATGGAAAATCTTGGCCAACAGGAAGGCACATGACTGTAGTCCTAGTATGCAGGAAGCAAGGTCAAGGCCAGCCTGGGCTATACAGTGAGCTCAAGGTCAGCCTAGGATAGATAGCAAATCTTGTCTCAAATAAACAATAAAAACAAGATAAAACATCTAAAAAAGATCTGAGCTCTGAAACCTGTTTGGTCCCAAGTGTTTTATATTTGTATTTATGTGTGTGAGTTTCCATGTGCAGGACAGTGCCCATAGAGGCCAGAACAGAGCATTGGATCTTCCAAAAGGAGCTAGTGTGACACATGGCTGTGAGTCACCTACTCAAAGTGGTAAAAGCACTGTAAAAGCAGCAAGCTCTCTTAACCACTGAGCTATCTCTCCAGTCACAAGCATTTTAGGTAAGAAAAATAAGACCTGATTATTCAGTTTCCATTCATGTAAATGTAAAATATATTAAATTTAATTATTGGAAAGCTTTTTAAGCATCTCAAGAATCACTTAGAAATGTGAATCTCCATTTGTAATTACATATTAAATAAAATCTAAGTCTTGGTATTTCTATCAAAGTTTGATGGCTTAATATTTGCTTACTTTAACTATATCATTAGTAATAGTATGTTGATTATATGTTTAGTGATTGTTTTGATACATTAAAAAAGATATGATTTATAATAACTGTCAACGGTGCATGTTGTAGTGCCAATATTGTCTTCCAAAATGGAGGGTAAAATACTGTCAATAAGACAAAAAGGCCACCAACAGATTGGGAAAGGATCTTTACCAATCCTAAATCAGATAGGGGACTAATATCCAATATATATAAAGAACTCAAGAAGGTGGACTCCAGAAAATCAAATAACCCCATTAAAAAATGGGGCACAAAGTAAACAAAGAATTCTCAACTGAGGAATACCGACTGGCTGAGAAGCACCTGAAAAAATGTTCAACATCCTTAATCATCAGGGAAATGCAAATCAAAACAACCCTGAGATTCCACCTCACACCAGTGAGAATGGCTAAGATCAAAAATTCAGGTGACAGCAGATGCTGGTGAGGATGTGGAGAAAGAGGAATACTCCTCCATTGTTGGTGGGATTGCAAGCTTGTACAACCACTCTGGAAATCAGTCTGGCAGTTCCTCAGAAAATTGGACATAGTACTACCGGAAGATCCTGCAATACCTCTACTGGGCATATATCCAAAAGATATTCCATCTGGTAATAAGGACACATGTTCTACTATGTTCATAGCAGCCTTTTTATAATAGCCAGAAGTTGGAAAGAACCCAGATGTCCCTCAACAGAAGAATGGATACAGAAAATGTGGTACATATACACAATGGAGTACTACTCAGCTATTAAAAACAATGAATTTATGAAATTCCTGGGCAAATGGATGGATCTGGAGGGTATCATCCTGAGTGAGGTAACCCAATCACAAAAGAACTCACATAACATGTACTCACTGATAAGTGGATACTAGCCCCAAAACTTAGAATACTCCATATACAATTTGCGAAACACATGAAACTCAAAAAGAACGAAGCCCAAAATGTGTACACTTTGCCCCTTCTTAGAATTAGGAACAAAGCACACATGGAAGGAGTCACAGAGATCAAGTGTGGAGCTGAGACAAAAGGATGGACCTACTAGTGACTGCTGCAGCTGGGGATCCATCCCATAATCAGTCAACAAACACAGGCACTATTGCATATGCCAACAAGATATTGCTGAAAGGGCCCTGATATAGCTGTCTCGTTTGAGGCTATGCCAGTGCCTGGCAAACACAGAAGTGGAAGCTCAGCCAGCTATTGGATGGAACACAGGGTTCTCAATGGAGGAGTTAAAGAAAGTTCCCAAGGAGCTGAAGGGGTCTGCAACCCTATAGGTGGAACAACAATATGAACTAATTAGTACCCCCAGAACTCCTGTCTCTAGCTGCATATGTAGCAGAAGATGGCCTAGTCGGCCATCATTGAGAAGAGAGGCCCCTTGGTCTTGCAATCTTTATATGCCCCAGTACAGGGGAATGCCAGGGCCAAGAAGTGGGAGTGGGTGGGTAGGGGAGCAGGGTAGGGGTGGGGAAGATATAGGGGACTTTCAGGATAGCATTTGAAATGTAAATGAAGAAAAATATCTAATAAAAGATGGAAAAAATAACAAGAAGAAAAAAAAGAAGAATGTACAAGTGATACACATCTATGTTAATTGGCATGCATAGAAGACTGAAACCCCTAAATGGAATATTTTGCTAAATTAAAAGATACTGCTAGACTGCTACTGTGTGAATGAATTTCATGATCAGGATAAAACTATATATCTATCACAGAGCGTATATGATACAAAAAGTAGTTGAAGTTGAGGCAAGCAGGGTAGGCCAGTGAGATACGCGAAGGGCTTGTTGTCAACCCCGACTTCTTAAGTTCAGTCCCAGAACACACATGGTGAATGAAAGAATTAACTTTGGCAAGTTGCCCTCTGACCTCTCCACATGCACACAATAAATAAATAAAACATGTTAAAATACCAATAAGGAGAACTAATCCAAGAACCTACCTCAGAAGATCTGGGGTTTTGTTACTATTATATTCCCTTACTGGATATCTTGGAGCATTTGAACTTCTAATGCACAAACAGTGTTTTCTTCAAAAAATATCTGTATTTGAAAAAAAAAGTCAAGAGACAAGCATAGTGGTCCACAGTTATAATCCTGGCACCTGGGAGATGAAGGGAAACAATAGAGAGCTTAGGGCCACCCTTAGCTACATAGAAAGCTCCAGGCTAACCTGGGCTACATCGGACCATGGCTCAGGAAACTAATAACAGGGGCTGGAGAGATGGTGCAGTCGTAAAGAACACGTGCTGCCTTTGCAGAGGACCAGAATTTGGTTCCCAGCATCCACACTGGGAAGCTCACAACTGCCTGTAACTCCAGCTCCAGATTGGGTGACCTCTTCTGGCTTCAGAAAGCACATGCATGAACACAGAGAGAGAGAGACAGAGACAGAGACAGAGACTCATGAACACATACTTAAAATTTTTAAATAAATAAATAAATAAATAAATAAATAATCATGAGGCATCAAAGACTTAACCCAAAGTCCTCAATAAGCAATTACTACATCTAGACAGAAGGTCAGAGACTGAATCTTGGCCCTTTGAGAAGGTGAAGTTTGACCCACAGAAACAAATTCATATAATCATGCATGGATCACATGAAAATAGATACTCCATTGTCAGATATGAAGAATACTTGAGTCATTTTTATTTGGTACCCACACATACATACCCATGATCAAAATGTCCACCCAAACCCAAGGTCAATGTGATACAGTAGCCTAGGACCATTAACTTGTGGGTCAGAGTGCCTGGGCCCAAATCTTGCACATTCACTTAGAGAATGTCACTGAGCCACCAGGCTGGCTTTCAGTTCCTTTGTGCCAAATGAGACTAATGCTGATATTTATTTACTAAGGATTAACTACTCGACTGCCATTTAATCTATATCGGGTGTCAGCAACAACAACTTTGTTCAGAACACCAACTGGCAATGTCCACTAATGATTTCCAAGTCATCAGAATAATTACTTGAGTTTAGAATGATGAATGTAAGAAACTGAATTAAGACAATTCTGAGTGACGAATTCATTTCTATTCAGAGGGGCTTTAAGGTTATCGGGGAGTCCATTGGGTGCCAACCATGAATTCAGAGTCTACACAGAAAGCTTATGGTGACTCATTAACCAGACTCTACTGAATAGAGCACTGGCTGACCACAGTGCTGACACTCAGAGAATTAAGGACAAAGAGAATACACTGTCTGATAAATCACTCAGGAATTACAATACAGAGTATTCAAACTGTTCACATCAGGGCTGACAAGATAGCTCAGGAGATTAAGGTCCTTGAAAATCTGATCTCTGGGGCTATCATAGTAGAAAGAGAAAATCAACTTCCCTAAATTCCCTGAGACATACACACACACACACACACACACACACACACACACACACACACACACGTGCACAGTCACACATTCATGTGCACTCACAATAAATATAGTCTAAAGTTAGTTAGTTAGTTAATTGTTACCATTTAAGAGAACACAAAAAATTCCAGGTTTCTTGTGAAAGTACCAGAAATATGTGACTCCCTGGACCAGTGACTGCAAAGATGGCAAGATAACCATGCCAATTAATACTGAGTTCTAAAATAAATGACTGCTTTCTGCCATAAAACTTGCCTTCCAAAGTACTCTAAACCCATATATTCACTCATTTTTCTTATTTTACTCTTCAATGACATTCAATGATGAGGCACATTTAGGTGTTCATCCTGAACTTCTGATGCATGCATATCCCATCATATTTTTGATATATGTATACATTGTATCATAACCAAACTGGTGTATATAGCATATCCATCAACCCAGAAATTAATCATTTCTTTGTAGTGAGAACAGGTTTTTAAATTCTGCTGTGAATGGTTTAAAATATATCTAATACAACTATTACAACGCTGCTAGGTACTGTTACTGTGAAGTCCAATTGAGCATCAGATGGACTACCGTTATCGTACCTAGTCTATGTTCTTGATCTAAACCTCCACACACCGTCTCCTGCCCTCCTCTATTCTGTCCCCATCAGCCTTATCATGTTTCATGTATGAGTGAAGTCATTCTATGCCTTCTTGTGTATTTTAATTATCCACTGCCAACAACTTTATATACTTCTTTTTACTGTATTTCCTTTTTTTAATGACTGACTTCGTTTTTGAGCTCCTCATCACTACAAGTCTTCAATATCAAAAGTAAGATACGGTTCATTAAGCATCGTTCACACCTGCTGTGTTTTAGAAGCCTTAACTACCCTGTCTCCTCTCATTATCTTCAAATGGTAAATTATTAAATTCCAGAAATGGCCTGGTTTTCAGGGATTAAGTGAAAATCATCTGAAATCAAATGCTTTTCACATATGTGCTCTGGACCGTGTAAACTTCAGTGCATGTTTGGTGAGTGTAAAAGGTAATTGTATTTCCCAACTCTGAAAATATCTTTGTGTGTTTCATAAGCAAGCAAAAATCTCATGCTTTGTAGCTATGAATTGTTGTATTTCACAAGTGTATATAGTTCTTTTACCCACTGTAGCTTTTGCCGTGGTTTCTGTAAACTGAAGTCCTCTGCCTTGCTCATGGGTGTCATTAGGTTATGTTAAAAAAGCAACTCAAGCTAAGAGAGGGAAACTAATTAATTATGCAGATATAAAAAGGCAGGCATCATTATCAATTCCTCTTTCTGGTTAAAAAGCTTAGGAGCTATAGGTTAAGACCCAGAGCTGGGAGTGGAGGAGGTACAGGATAGAATTAAATGACCCCACCCTGGAGCTTGAGCTCTTAACCAATCCACTACACTAGTCAGATATTTTCTTTATTTACATTTCAAATGCTCTCCCAAAAGTTCCCTATACCCTCCCCCCGCCCTGCTCCCCTACCCACCCACTCTCACTTCTTGGCCCTGGCATTCCCCTGTACTGGGGCATATAAAGATTGCAAGACCAAGGGGCCTCTCTTCCTGATGATGGTCGACTAGGCCATCTTCTGCTACATATGCAGCTAGAGACACAAGCTCTGGGGGTAATGGTTAGTTCATATTATTGTTCCACCTATAGGGTTACAGACCCCTTAAGCTCCTTGGGTTTTTTCTCTAGCTTCTCCATTGGGGGCCCTGTGTTCCATCCTATAGATGACTGTGAGCATCCACTTCTGTATTCCTCTACACTATCGATGTCAAACACACATCTATTACAAATCCTGACAGTAACAAAGACATCTGGATGGAAAGGATGAAGACAAGACCATTGCTGTTACTGTATCTCCTGGGTCACAGGGTAGAAAATCCACTCATATAGTTAATAACAGCCTTTTGTGTCCTAGAAGATGGACCAGCGCAGTTACGCTCAAAGGCATTTCTAGATGGAGGAAGAAGTGAGAAGACTGAATCAATTGTGTCTGTAGCTAAAGGTCCCACCATATCCCACGATCTGGTTAGGGAGGTAGGTCAAAGACCTGGCTCACTCATGGCCTAGAAGGTCTTCTTAAGGAGGTTGTCTCAGGTCTACCCTCCATGTCTGGCAATGACACACAGTAGGTACTCAGTCATAGGTGAATGATCCTTAGGCTGTGCTGTGTCTAGACCTGTTTAAGGGTTCAGCCTTTGTGTGTGTGTGTGTGTGTGTGTGTGTGTGTGTGTGTGTGTACATTAGGCAAGAGGGTCAGGACTATTTAGAACCAGACACCCAGTTGGTTCCTATTAGCTCCCACATCTTCACTGAGCCATTCTCATGCAAGCCAGGATCAGACTGACAGCCTCTGCTCACATCCTCCACGTATGCTTTACTTACAGGTCAAAATGAGAACATTCCATCACCTCACTAGAACCCTGTAGGCCCAATGGATTTCAACCATCTAGGCAAGCTAATTGGGTTAAGTCAGAAGTGAGGGTTTCTGTTAAATCAGCCACCCCTGCCTTGTGACAGCCTGTATGAGTTGGAATCCTCATGGTATACTGAGCTTTAGAACAAGTACTTCCAGGATGCAATTCCCTTCATTAACCCAAGCTGGTCCACTACCCAGCTGAGTTTTCAGCCCCAACCATGCCCAGATTGCCACACAGAGCACTCCGCAGCCTGCCAGATGTGATTTATGGTATGGACCCCTCCTGGGCTCATAAGAAACAATGGTGAACTCACCTGGGTGCCTGACTCTTCATGTATAGCTCTGTCTAATAACCCTAAGTCAGCCTGTGACCAACTCCTATGATCGATTCTTGACCTTAAACATACAGGGCCCTCTCCATCCTGGTGCGTCAGTCACCATTTTGCAATCTCATCACCTCTTTCTGGTTTGCTCTCCACTGACTCCACCCCTCAACCCTACCCAGAGCTGGACAAACAAGTCATCTAGGGATGCCAGCATCAGACATGATGAGATCACATCCAGAATGGCTCAAGTTTTTCTGTCCACCAACCTTGTGGTCCATCTACCATTACCATCTTACAGTGCTAATGATGAATCCCAAGGGGCTCCCAGAGAAGAACTCAGCACGTTCCATTTGGTACCCTATTCTCTCCATATTACAGGAATAAAGGGAGTTGAGAGTTTAAAGGCCGTTGTCTTGATTTATGGAAACTGTCTCTAAATTGGACTGTTAACTGCTGTAAATAGTAAAAACCAAAGTTAAATAAACTACCCCCCAGCACGTGGAAGGTCTTCACCTTTTCCCTTTCCTGGACCCAGAGGGATTGTTGAAAGACTCCAAGAGAGTCTAGGACTTCTAGGCATGCTAGGGAAGACCCAAGGTGGTATGAGACTGGCTCTCCGTGACAGAAAATATTCTTATCACAGGATATTTTGCACCAAAATATCCTTTGGTAATTTGGGGTCTAGTGACCAAGGATGATGGAATTGGCCCAGTGTCAGGAACACAAGTCCTTCCAGAATATTTTGATGTATTCAATGCGTTGAAATACATCTTGGCGTCCTTATAATTTTTTGCATTCCAGCAACTCAGCTACTCTCAGAGCCTCTGTCAGCCCCTGACTTCCCTCCTTTGCTCTCTCTTTTACTCGCAGGACTCAGCTGGCGACGGATTTGTGGAGCAGCCTCTGTATGTTATTTTAAACCAGTACAGCAGGTAAAACCCTTTATTGAGCCTTGATTGTTCTCTGGAATGAGGTAAGTAAACTGGATTCAGAAACAGACTTCAGCACCAAAAAGAAAAAATTTTTAGAGACATCGTTTAAAATGCAATTCTGACGTAATTGATTTCTTGATTCGCCAGCTTTGCTTTGTTGACTTTGCCATGCTCTATGCCCCTGTCAGGAGAGGGCCAACAGAGGGGTATTCTTTATTGATTTCCACAATTGATGTCAGAGAGTCCCATTACATCCCTGAGTGCTTAAACTTTTTAAAAAGCACTGCGTTCGTTCATATCTTTGTGCTAGAAGACTAGCTATTCCCTCCTTACTACAATGAAGAAACGTTCCAGGTCCCCTAAAAAACCTTTAATGACCCAACAGCACTAAAAGCACACCCTTCCCACTCTTTAATTATATCAGGCTACTGTAGTAGTGAAGTTAGCTAAATTGCAACTCCAGGAGGAGCGACCTGGACCACAAGGCGGGTGGGTTTCAAGCATCTGGCTGGCTTCCCTGGTAATTTATGATGGATGGAAGTTTATTAACACAAAACAGCTGAATGGGAACGGGTGCTGCTTTTCATATTTAGCGTGTGTCCTAAACGGGAGAACAGCATCTGGCCCTTCCCCGCGTGATTACATAAGGATCTCTCTGCCCTCCCCCCTCCCTTTGGTAAACCTCAGATTTGCACACGAAATTCATTTGGCTTCTTTAACGATTTACCTACACGAGACTTGAACCTGCTAATAAGCCCCATGCTGGTGCAATTAGTAATTGATCCTAAAGCTCTTTCTAAAAGAAAGATACGAGAAGACAATTTTTAATTCAGAGTTCTTTCCCCCAGTGTGATTCTGTAAATGACAGAAACACAGAAATGGAACTAATTAAGTTATTAAAAATATATTTAAAAGGAAAATACTGAGCTGCTGGATATGAAAATATATTAACCAGGAATAGATGAGTTTTAATCTCAAGTAAAATCATGCAGAGGAAAATGGTCCATAGATTGCTTGCAAGTGTTCTCTGTTTCTGTAATGGGACTTGAACCTGGAACCTCCACTTGTGAGGTTCACTCTACCACCAGCTTGATCCCCAGCTGCCACCTTCTTTGGTTGTTTTTTTTTTCTTCTTCTTCTTCTTCGTCTTTGGTTTGGGGGGTTTTGGTTTCTTTTATTTGCTTGTTTTGGTTTTGTGGTGTATGGGGGAGTTGGGAGTCTGGGGGAGGTTGTTTTTGTTTTTCTTTTATATTTTTAAGGCAAGAGTCTCCCTTAGAGACTTAGGGTTGCTTAGGCTGGCCCTCAAGTTATCCTGTAGCCCAGAGTCGCTTTGAATCTTGGTATTCTCCTACCTCTACTCCTGAGAAGTTGGGATTATAAACCAGCCCCATTAGACTTGGCTGGAAATATTGTAAGTATAACAAACACGGACAAAATGAGTCACAGCCATTATAAAACACAGATCCTAGGTATTTAAGGTTTTATTTTCAAGCTTTTCTTTTTCCCAAAAAAAAACTTGTCAGAGAGAAAGCAATTCTCATTTACCTAAACACTGGAGCTAAATGTCCTGTGCCTTACCACTTCACTTAAAATCTTTCTTGACAGACGCCCACGTGACCGTGTGAGGCAGCAATGATTTCATCCATCCAGTGGGGAGAACAGAACAGGACAGCGGTGTCTTTTCCTCACAGGAAATTTGAATCCTTACAGGTAGCCAGCCGCACCTCAACACAAACTGGAGAGGCTAACTGGTTGAGCTCTCTGCCTGCCATGTGGAGAAATACTCCAACTACTTCACCCTTGCCCAGCTCCTCAACAGCACAGAAGACCTGGATCTTTGTGAACTAGAAACGGCTATTAGAGTAATGAATCACACAGATAATCCAAGTTCTTAAAACCCCATTTGCCCCAAGTCTTTGTCTCTCCCAAGAAAGTCTAAATGGAAATACAGGGTTATGATTTCACTATTTGACTCTCTTTGTGAGGAACAGGCAGCACACAGGCCTCTCTTATCTTGAATTTATTTTCTTAAGTGTGCTAACAAGAGTAGCGAGTGTCAACATCTGTCTCCACACAGTCACCGGCTTTATTTTTGCTAGGAAACATTTGCCTTCCAAACGCTAATGGGTTGGATTGGCTTTTATTTATTTTCTGTCGGCCTGTCACGTCCCACCACAGGAAGACGGACTGTTTTCTGAGCTTGGGACATGATGGGACTAGTTAGCTTATTTTGATTATGTGACTGTTAGTGATACAATCCAGGACAGCTCCCGGCAAAGGACTCTGAAGTAGGAGATGCTGTCCAGTGAAGGATGGCTCTGGTCCATAGCTCCTGGGTGGGAGGCAGCCACCTCCTTCAGGATTGAGACATCCTCCGTAGAATAGTAGAGAATGATGCGCCAATTTTCTCCACAGGAAGAAGCCCAGTAACTCAGTGTCTGAATAAATGGGAAATTTTTGCAAAATCCACTTTCAAGGCAAGAGGCTAAAACTACTGGTAACTTCATGTAACAATGCCACAGACTTAAAATTATAGAGAGAATTAAGATGTAGGCCAAGAATGGACTCTTCCTGTTTGTTCAAGCCTTCATCAGAGTTGACCATAAACTCATGGAATAGTAGGCCCTGAGCTGAGGGGTGCTAACACATAGATTTGAGGAAGCCCTTGAAAGCCTTGTGAGTGGTGGACTCTCAAGCCGGGGATGGTGGTACATGCCTGTAATATTGGCACTAGGAGTGATAGGAGGATTCCAGGTTTGAGGCTAGCCTCACATACATAGCAATCTGGAGGCCAGCCTGGGCTATGCAATCATGTCTCAAAAATAAAAATGAAAGACAGATTCTCAAGTTTTTGGAAATCAAGACCAACTGGTGAAGGCTCCAGGTGGCTCCCATACGTGCGTGGGCTACCAGACCACACACTGATCGATATGAGGCTCTGGAGATGAAAGATAAATGAACTTATATTTGTTTATGTCTGTCTTCCTTCTCTAGACAGCAAGGCCAGAGGTTGGTAAGGCTTTTTTATTTTTCTATGAAGAGCCAGAGAGCAAATATATTAAGCTTTGTAAGCCAAGAGGCCACATACTTTGCCATTGTAGCAAAGTATGGACCCCACTAGGCAAGTATACAAACTACCAACATGTTCAAGATGAGTGGGGGCTGAGTCTGGCCAGGGTCCACAGGTTGCAACTCCGCTCTTGGAGTAGGAACCTAGTCTTCTTCGCCTGGAGCCCATGTCTGCACAGTGCTTGCCAGATGGCGTCTGGTTGAGAAATGGTGAGGGAGTGTTCACAGTCCTTGCCTCAGGGATACACATTCTGGTGCAGTGGGGAGGAGGTGAAACAGCAAAGGAGCATGATGTAAGAAAGAGGCCTATGTCCCGTGAGTGTGAGGAACATGGGGGCAGAAGGAGTGTCAGGGGTCAGGGTACCCGGCAGAGCAGATACAAACATGGGTTAACTTTGAATTTGGGGTACACGGCCGACTACAGTACTGGAAACATCTGTGCTGGGGAGGCAGCTCAGTGAGTAAAGCACTTTCGGGATGAGTGTAAGAACCTGAGTTCAGATTCCTAGCACTCACAGAGAAAGCTGTGCATGAAGGTGTGCCTGTAATCTGAGCACTGAGAAACAGAGACGGATGGATTCCAAGGGCTCGCCTAAGAGAATCCTGCAGCTCCAGACACAACCCGGAGCCTCAGAAACAACAAGGAAGTAGAAAAACAATAGAGGACGGAGCTCAGTGCAAATCCCTGGGTTCAGTGGCCACATGTATGGGAGTGTGCACCTGCACACATACATCACCCCTCACACAAAATACACGTGATTCATCTGAAACTCACATTTAACTACCTATCGTCAGAGTAGGAAATGCAGGGAAGTTCCCAGGACTGTGAGCTGGGAGAGGAGAGAGCAGGTACCTAGAAATAAAAGAAGCCAAAGAATTTGAAAGGTGGTACAAAATGAGTGCCACAGAACCCACACCCCAAGAGTTAGGGGTCACTTCTCATTAGGGCCCAGGTGTGGCTGTGGAGGATGAATGGGCCCATAGCCAGGCTGGAGATAGGGGTACAGCTTTAACCCTGAAAGAAAGGGTCAGACTCAGTCCTGTAGATAACAGCGAAGGAGACAAGGTCCTTAAGCAGAGAAGTCACCACTGCCAGCAGCCAGAGGCTCATGATCAGCAGTACATAAACTCTCCCATGGGATTCCCAGCACATTAAACTCTGGCCTGATTTTAACTTTCCCAGTCTCTGTGGGTTGGATTTTCTTCATTATGAAGTTGCTTTCACACAAATCCACATGCACACACAAGACAGTTCAAGTGTATTCATATGTACTCATGTATACGTATATTTACATGCATATGCACACACATTAATAGACACATATTAATCCATGTCTTGTAGGGCTCTCCTATCAAATCTATTCTATAAGCAACTGGAAACGTGTCTCTAAAGCTTAGAAGAGAGATGGACAGATGGAGGAGCCGTTGCCTGGAAGGCAGCCACGGACGTCATGTGAGTGGGAGGGCATATTGAAAGAAAGGTAGCCAAAAGAGGAACTGGAAAGGACCCCAGACTGCATGGGATGACCAGAGGGGATAGATGAAATAGATCAAGACAAACTTGACAAGGCAACTAAAGGAGAGAGGACAACTTTGCTCTGGGATTTAACCAACGAGGAAGCATGGAGAAAGGGGCACAAGAAAACTGAACAAGGGCATTGAACTCGCCAGTGTAATCACCGATGCCTGCCATCCAGCTTGTGTCTGCATACAGACGGAGGTGAGAGACTCTGAGCTGTGTAGTCTCAGATCCGTTCTATTTAATACATGTGATTATTGCCAGCGAGGACATTGTTCATTATCGGAGTTAGGGTGTCTATTGCTGTGAGAAGACATTATGACCATGGTAACTCTTATAAAGGAAAGCATCTAATTGGGACTGGATTACAGTTTTAGAGGTTTAGCCCATTGTTATCATGGCAGGAAACATGACTGGATGCCAGCAGACATAGTGTTGGAAAGATAGGCGAGAGTTCTATGTCTATATCCACAGTTATCAGGAAGCAAGAATGACACTGGCCTGGCTTGATCTTCTGAGATTTCCAAGTCCACTACTCAATGACATACTTCCTCCAACAAGGCCATATTTAATTGTGCCCTATGGGCCTGTGGGGTCCATTTTCATTCAAACCACCACACTCATGAAGTCAACAAACATTCTGTGAGCATGTATTCCGTACCAGGCACATCCTATATTATGGCTCAGTAAGTCTCAGAGAAGATAAAGCATGAAGCATTGGAGATTAACTCTGATGGAGGGAGCTTGTAGTTTTTTTGGCTGAAAATTGCCCTCATAGACTCACAGGTAGTAGCACTTGTAGTGGTCTTGTTGAAGGAGGTGTGGCCTTCTTGGAAGGAGGTCACTGGAGATATACTTTGAGGTTTTAAATGCAGAAGCCAGGCCCAGTGTCTCTTTCTGCTGCCTGTTGATCTTGATGTAGGACTCTCAGTTTGCTCCTTTTCATTGTCTATCTGCATAACACTGGCCACTAGTAACTTCTAGTCAACACTAGATTGTTTTGAAATCTCCTCTGCCAAAGCTATTAATCCAAAACTCTTCAATGAAGCCTCAGGTAGACTTTTCGGACAAGGGCAAAAAGCAGTCATATTCTTCCCCAAAATATCACAAGAACTGTCTCTATGCCACATATTAAATTCTCCTTCTCTGAAACCTCTTGAGCCAGCCCCCCCCCCCCCACCGTTCAAATCACCCTCACTCAGCACCACTGCCCTCCACATTCCTACTAGTATGGACCATTAAACCCCAGCTTAAAGCATTCAAATGCTTTCCTAATCCAAAATCTACATTCCTCCAAACAAAAACACAGTCAGGCCTATCACAGCAATATCCAAGTCCCTGGTACCAACTTCTATCTCAGGGTTTCTATTGCTGTAATGAAATACCATGACTATGGCAATTCTTATCATAGAAAGCATTTCACTGGGACTTGCTTACATCAGAGGGTTAGTCCTTTATTGTCATAGCAGGAAAAAAATGACAATGCACAGGCATTCATGGTGCTAGAGAAGTAGCTGAGAGTTCTACATATGGATCTATAGGCATCTGGAAGAGAGAATGATACTAGGCCTGGCTTGAGCATCTGAAACCTTAAACCCCACCCCAGGTGATGCAGTCCCTCCAACAAGGCCACATCTACTTTTGCAAGGTGACACCTCCTAACAGTGCCACTCCCTGTGAGTCTAGGGGGGCCATTTTTATTCAAACTACCACAGAGTTGAAGCTACCATAAGCTTAGATAGATGGATCTAGAAGGAAGCTGGCCTATTGGCTAGACAAACTGTTTCTGTGGTCCAAATGAGGTAGCCAATGATGGTAAGTGCTAACTCTTGGTAGTTCTGGGAAGCAGCCAGTCTGCAGCTGAAGAACATCTGAATAAGTAATTCCTCTTAGTGACAAGCACTCAAATAATTTACAGTCTGCTCACATCACTGCCACACAGAGCCCCTGTAGGACAAGCTTTGTGGAAAATGTAATCTGATTTATAACTAATATATCAATCGGCTAGCAACATACTGTGCTTCTGTGCTACTGAAGCATTTGGGTTTCTCTGCAGATTAAGTATTTTCTCTGCATCATTATTTATTTTACAGTTTTCACTGGCTTTTGAGTCAAGCTTGAGAAAGCTGGCATGGGTAAAATCCTCATGTACCTGGTAAGCAGAGATGACTCTCGGTTTCCAACATGGAAAAGGGACATAACAGTATCTGTCTCAAAGAATTAATGAAATCAGATTGAGTAATACGGCAAATAGGACATAACCAGAGCCTGGTGTTGCTCACTAAGACAAGCAGCCTCCGTCTAGTATCTCGGTATTGGAAGCATTTTTTGAGAAGTTCCAAAGACAGTGAGATCTGGGCAGTGAAAAAAAAAATGAGACAGAAAAGGAGAGGTAGTCTATTGCCGAAAGGTGTGTCCGGGAGATGGCAGCTGAAGAGACCTTCAGTTACATAATGGAGCTCCAGCAGAATTGACCATCTTCCTCTATCCCTGGAAGCCACCTAGAGCATGGCTGGACCATGGAAATCTAGATGTCAAACATCTTTCTTGGTGTCACACTCAAGATCACAGCTAGCCTCCTCATGGAGACTGCTGAGCACTGAGAAGAATGTAGGTCCGCCTGCCTCCTGCTGTAGCCAAAGCTCTCCTCCAGGTGGGCTAGAAGAGGTCATGGCATCCATGTGCTATAAATGGGGAGCGTTCCTCCAAAGAAGCATGGGAGGGTTTCTAGCCATATCCCTATGAGTCATGAGACAGCCATAGCCAAGAGTCAAGATGCCTATGACCACTGCAGGGTCAAGCTAATTCACCAAAGACAAGTGCACTCTGTCCTGATCAAAACAGGAAGATTATGTTTTAAAAAAAAATCTATACTATAGTCTTTGTTGTTTTAAAAGGAGAACGCTAAGTTTCTATTGGGCAGGATTTGGAGGCACTCCAGTACAATGTTTGCTTTTCTAATTATCCTAAATGTGTCAAGCATATAAAATGTCCAAAGGCATGGAGGAGGGTGAGAGGTGGGAAGATTGGGGATAGGTGGGAAAGTGGGAGGAGGAGGAAGAGGGGAGACTTCTCATCTAGTTACAAATGAAACACAGCCATGAAAAGAGTTTGTAGCAGTTTGGTAAAGACCCACAGATCATAGGCATACAGGAGACAAGCATTCAGGAAGATAGGCCAGAAAGTGGCTGGTGCCCATTCAACAACTAGGCAGTGCTGGGCAAGTGCCATCGCCTTGACCATATCAACCCCTGGATGGTTCTGGATGCCTTGGAGCAGAGTTGTCCCACTTGGAGGCATCCCACATGGAGAGGCATGTGTACAGGACAAAGAGCAACACTAAACCATTGATCTGGTTTTAGTCACAAGAGTCGTGTTGGCTTCTCTATTAATATTTTTACTTAGGGACGGAAGCAAGGCTCTAAACAAGCAAAGGAATTGCTGTAGCTGCTTAGAAATCTCAGAGGGAAAGAGCAAGTCCCTGTCATTGATGCCTGAAAACCTGGGTATTCCTTACTCACTGAACAAATGAACTAAAGAAGAAATACCTAAGTGAGATGCAGAGCCCTGATGCCCTGGGTGCTCAGGAACCCAGGTAGATGTGGCCACATGAAGAGATGGAGTTGCTTCTCAGTTTGCCTCTAAGAGTCCAATGAGTCGTGAGGAGACAGAAAAGCTGGTCACAGCCTCCTTCATAGACTGAGAGGTTGTCTCATTCCACACAGGGGATGGCAGAGGACAGCAGAGACAGGAGAACAGGCAACGGGAAGAACTGCTGTCCTCTGACGGCAGGGGGCACAAGAGGTTGCAGGTGTCCCTGGACAGAGGTAATCCTGGGGTATGAAGAATACGAAGCAGGACTAAGAGGACTTCTGTGAATCCGTCGAGATGCTGTGGTTTGAGAAGCTAAAACAAACTCTTCCTCCCACTTAGAGGGCTGAGGCCTGAGCAAGAGCAACATAAACAGCAAAACCCAACTCTAAACAGCAATTGACAAAGGGCTGTGTCCAGCACACATGCTCCCAGGATGCAGGAAGCTCCCAGATGTCACTTAGCTGGATCAGAAAGGCATGCCACATGCTCATGAGATGTATGCGCTTTCTACCTGGAAATCTCTGGGCTCAGCCAACAGCATAGACTGAATTGTTGCAAAGTCTCCTTCTGTATCCCTGGGCATGTCATTTGGAAAGGCTGACCAGAAAGTTCAGTGGTAAAGCCAGAAATGGCATTGGAAAAGTTTCCCTAGCCTGGGGGGGGGGGGGTGTTGACAGGCTAAGGAGAATGTTAGTGTCACAGAAGCGAAGAGCTTCTAAGAAGTCATGAGGGACAGAAATGGCCAGATGGAAGACAGGACTAGGGAAAGTTGACAACAATAACCCCCAAGTCCAGGTGCCCATTAAAACACCCAGGATACCTGTTCAGAACGGAAGATCTCACTTGTCTCTGGTAGGGCAGGAGAATACTCTTGCAAAGATAATGTGAGACCATGGTCTGGTGTTGGGTAAGTGCTGTGGATGCCTTCTTCCAGTTGAATAGAAAGACAGGGATGAGGGTGGCTTGAAAGTTGGAAAAATAAACTCTTGCTGCTGTGAGGGTCAGCACAACTCCAATGCCTCCCCGTCTTAGTGCTCTGAGATTCGAAGCTGTAAGCAGAGGAGGAGATCGTTGGAGATAGAAATACTTTACGGTTTTTGAACCTTCTTCCAAATCTCGTATACCTTGTGTGGTTATGGCACTTTTTGATCTGCATTAGCCACAGTGTGAATGTTCACAGGCCAGCTGAGACTATTCCAGACCATCCCTGTGCCCAACTAGAAAGACCTTCCATTACTAAAGGAAACCCGATCCGATCTCCCTCAGCACTGAAGTGGCTTCCCACTTCTTCAGTTGAACACCACAGTGAAGTATTAATAGATGGTTCTCATTTCCAAGATAGAAAACTGTCCTTAAACATTATCATTGCTTATGAAGCAATATGAGTCTGCTTGCTAAAGACACCCCCTGGATGTGCTAAGAAAGAAAAGGGCTTCCACCATTTCCCCTACGTGCTCAGGATTCCCGAGACTTAATGGGCAGGTTGCTCAGCTTGCAGCTCTGAATGTGAAAGTTAAGTGCATAAATGATCCATGCTTACCTTAAGTGTGTATCATAATTTGCTTTCTATTGTTGTATAAGACACCATGGTGAAAAGCACCTTAAGGGGTAGATGGTTTCTTTCAGCTTACAGGTACAGCCCATCACGAAAGGAAGTCAGATCAGGAACCTTGACACAAGAACTAAAGCAGAGGCCGTGGAGGAATGCTACATAGTGGCTTGCTCCTCATGGCTTGCTCAGCCTGCTTTCTGTTTTAGCCCAGGCCCATCTGCCCAGGGATGGCAACACCACGGTGGACTTTCCCCCCTCCCCATCCATCACTGGTCAAGAAAATGTCCCCACGGACCTGCCTGCAGGCCAATCTGATAGAGGCTGATATTCTCTCTTCTTGGTTGACAAAAAGTTACCAGCATAGTTCGGGTGAAATTCCAGTTCAGACAACTTTTGTTGAGTTCCTAGATGGAAGAATCTAGAAATCACAAATGTAATAGGGTTCTATCACTTTTGATAAGTTATTGGATTTCTGGCACTTGTGTCTCGCCATCTGCAACAAAAAAACGTATATATAGGATGAAATTTAAAGATAGCAGTTCTTCTTAACCCGGCTACTTCCCAAATAATTGAGATGGACACCTATTGATTTTTTTCAACAAGCTTTAAGCACAGTAACTGGGCAGATATTCCAAACTTCTATGCTATCTAGTTACTTCCCAGCCACATGCCCTGAGTAACTTGTGTTTAGTTTCTCCTTGGCTTGCCCTGATGTAGCTGCCTTTCCTTCATGGAGAACTCCCTTGGCAACTCCACCTCATGCCTGACCTCATGGCAACCTCCTTCCTCTTCCTCCCCTCCTTCTCCCCCTCCTCCTCCTCTTTCCTCCACCTACCTCATGGCCCTTCTTCTCCTGGACCTCACCTACCTCTTGGCACATTCCTCTCTCACTCTTCTCCCTCAGATGATCAGAAGTCCAGGTTTTCTATCTCCTCTACCCAGTCATTGGCTGTTCAACCTTTTATTCAGCAATCAGAGATAATTGGGGAACATTCTTTACACCACAGTGATCGTGGCAATGCCTGTGTCCAGACTGTAACTAGATCTTTCTCAGGGCACAGAAATCAGCATCTGAATACACAGAGCACAAGGCACTCCTCCAACACAAATTCATCCTCCATTCTGAGGATGGAATATGTAGTCACATGAAAGAAAGAAGGCAGACCCAGAGAACACTGAATTTGCCTTTCTTGTCTTCATGGTGCTGAGCCATTGGCAGTGGGCAGATGTTTGCTGCTGAGCCCTTCAGGGCTGGCTCCCTAGAGGAGTATGAAGGGAGTGGGGATACCCAACCCATCCTTCCCCACTGCTCCACAGCAGTTTCTGAAATGGCCATGGTGGAAATCTCTGTGCCGCTCACTCTGGACCTGTCATTTAAAAAGTGGAAATGGGGCTAGCTATGTGGCTCAGTGGGTAAAGCACTTGCTGAGCAAGCCTGACATCCTGAGTTTGATCCCTGGGACCCACGTAAATGTGGAAGGAGAGAACTGACTCCACAGAGTGCCCTCTGACCTCCATATGTACACGACAGCATGCCCGCTACACATCGTGTACATATACACAGTAACCAACTAATTACAAATAAGGAGAAGAGGGTTGGGTCTGGTGATGCTTTACGTCTGTAATCCTATCAGAGGCTAACACAGGTGTGTTACTGAATGTTCAAGACCAGCCTGGGCCATATTATGAGTGCTAGAATAACCTGGGCTACAGTGTGAAAAGAAAAAAAAGTCTCCCAAACCAAACAAAAAAAAAAGAAAGACAATTTTTTTAATTAAGAAAAAACAAACAAACAAACAAACAAAAAAACAAAGGGTCATCAGGTAAAGCGACCAGTGTACTGTCATGAAGGTATTTCTTGTGCCTTTTTCCTGCCTAGAGCAGCCTTGGGATCAGTGGGGAGTCAGAGCAGGCAGGACTTCAGACACAAAAGAATGACTGCATATCTGCACACAAGCAGTAGACAATATGGGGATTGTCTTAGAGAACCAGACAATACAGAGATGGCTCTGTAGGAAGCTGCTTGCCCTACAAGCTTGATGGCCTGAATTTGATCTCCAGAACACGTATTTAAAAAGAAGCCAGGCATGGCAGTGCATACACTTATGATCCCAGTGCGGAGGAAGCAGAGGCGAGTGGATCTCTGGAGATCACTGGCCAGAGCTGCCCAGCCAAAGCCAGAGAGGATGAAAAACTAAAGAGGTAGACAGGACCCTGAGGAATGACTCCCAAGGCTGTCATCTCTCCTAAACACACACACTCACAGAGAGAGAGAGGAGAGGGAAGGGGGCAGTTGTGAGTGACACCCTTGCAGACAATAAAGAAAGTCAAAACCCATTCACGTGTCAGCCCAATTCCAAACAGTGTAGAGATTCTCAGGACTTTGGACAACATTCTAATCTGTTTGCCACAGTCTTTGCTCTTCCGAGAAAGGTAAAAGCTTAAGGGATAATTCCTCACCCTCAACACACTTTTTTTTAACCACTAAGAAGAAAGTTAACCTGGGGCAAGCTTTATGAAACGCTTGACAAAGCCAGGAAGAAAATCAGCCCAGGCCTGCAGTATCTTGCCTGGGCGGGTAAGGAGAAGCGGCAGCTGCAGCACGCACTCCGGTGACTCTGGAGTCTGGGGTTTCCACGGGTTAGGTCCACGCCTCACCTACGGGGGAGAAGCTTGCGTTTTGTGTTTCTGATGGCGCTGCACCCTAAAAGCAATGCCAAGAAGTACAGCGCCAAACAAGAGAACATTTTGCTGGCTGTGATACCGGGTCTCCTCCCAGCTCTCTGGCCCCCTGTGGCCTCCAGAGAGGAACCTGGCACCTGCTGGCTACTGAACGCCTGCCTCTGAAACTGTGTGGCGCCCCACTGTTCTTCACAATGGGGTCTAGCCTGGGTTTTGTGGGTGTGCTCTAGTATCCCTGACCACCACCACCACTAAATTTCACTGTACGGCCTCTGCTTGCGACAGTACAAATTGGCTCCAGACATTGCTGTGTCCCCTGGGAAACAGAACGATTCCCTAGTTGAGAGAACCTTTAGTCCCCGGAGACCTCAGCAGCCTGTTCTTCTTATTCCGGGGTGAAGAGTTGTGAGGAATTTCTGAACCCCAAGACTTGTGATGCACAGCCTGAGTCTCCTTTAGCTTTTCCTTTTCTGTGCCAACTAAAGGACAGTTCAGTTCAGAAAAAGCCATGAAGAGCTGGAAATGTTCTGGCAGTGGGGTTTCTGAGCCAGAATTGGCCTTCCTGGCTTCAAAGATCACGAAACCTCTCATTTGTACTACACAAAGCAGCAATTTCTCACAAGGATACATTTTTTTTTTTACTCTTTTTAAAGTCAAGTACAGCTTGGTAACCACAGAGTACAGAAAATACAGGCTTTCTGCAAGAAGCAATTATTCAAAACCCGAAGACAAAAAAAAAAAAAAAAATGAGCATGTCAAATCACGTCAGTCAGGATGCATAAGACAACTGGGGCTCTTCACTCAGAAGCGACGCCATGCTCTGGGTTTATTGTTTTTTTCTTACTGACTTTATTTCTTAGAGACTTCGCCCAAGCTGTCTCTAACTGCTGACCTTTTCAGGAAAAACAAGAAGGTATAGGTGGGGTATGTGGGGTTTTGCTTGAAATGTTCCATGAC
Organism: Mus minutoides; assembly: GCA_902729485.2. Lineage (NCBI taxonomy): Eukaryota > Metazoa > Chordata > Mammalia > Rodentia > Muridae > Mus > Mus minutoides. Next base: position 1,482,758 of record LR749802.1, on the reverse strand, counting down.
CATTGCAAACCATAATTAGACCCTGCGATGGAATGTACTAGAATCTGCCTCCAGGATCACTTACAGGGTCTGGAGAAGCCACAGAAAAACTGAACACTTCAGCACGGCTAAGATATTTCTGGGCTGGCACAGGAATACTCAGCTCGTGGAATACAGATCAGCAGCCCTACACTCTAATTTCCACCCTTCACATGCGGCACGATTATTCACCCGCGCTGTAGAAGCATCAAGTCAAAACTCGAGGTTTGCTTGCCAGAAGGAAGCCAACCCTTCAATTCTGTGGTTAATGCCACCTAGGGATATAATTACACCAGCTAATATCATCTTTCTACTAAAAAGGAAGGAAATGAATCCTCATGGCCAACATTCATACAACTTAACCATTTTAGGTTAGCATCAAATGCCTAAGACATTTGTAGTCTGAAGCCTAAAAGGGAAAAATTTTGAGCCTTAGGGTGCTTGTAGGACATCTTCTCTCACTTAGCTGATGTTCACTTCAGAAATGTTCTTGAAACACTGTATTCAAGTTATTAAAAGACTTTTTGCTCAAAATAAACCTTTTAAAAATTATTACCATCACATATACAGCAGGTTCAGGGAGTAATAAAAATTTTGGTGAATTTTTGTTTCTCCTCATGAAGACTCAGGAATTAACCTTGTGTACTCAACTAGGCAGGCACAGAAGTCTTTTTTTTTTTTTTTTTTTTTTTTTTTTGCTTAAAAGATTGAATGGGATATTTATTGAGAAAGCTTTATGAATGGGATAATTGCTTTTCAATTCAAAAGCTAATCCCCAAAATTAAATTGGGCATTTAGAAGGAGATCTGTGCATGAATAGTGCCAAAATAGAGATGATTAAAGCCAGGAAAGGGGACCAGCAAGATGGCTCAGTGGGTAAAGGCGCTTGCCATCACTCCAGGGACATGAATCTGGTACCTGGTGAACTATATTGTTGAGAAGAACTGACTCTGTTCGTTATCCTCTGACTCCCACACATGTGCACTATCTCTTCCAGCTTACACTTACAGGTGACAGCCCATCACTGAAGGAAGTCAAGGAAGGAATTCAAACTGGGCAGAACCTGAAGGCAGGAGCTGATGCAGAGGGCTTGGAGAAACGAAGCTTACTGACTTACTTGTGGCTTACCCAGCCTGCTTTCTGATAGAACCCAGGACCACCAGCTCAGAGATAGCACCACCCACAATGGGGTGGGTCTTCCCCAGTTGCTCAGCCCTCCCCCATCAATCACTAATTAAGAAGATGCTCTACAGCTGGGTCTCATGGAGGCATTTTCTCAACCCAGGTTCTCTCTTTTTCAGGTGGCTCTAGCTTGTGTCAAGTTGACATAAAACTAGCCAGCACACTAGCCATACATAAATATTCATAGCTGCATTCTTCAAAAAAAGCCTAGAAATTTCATGCAAACCAAATGTCCATCAACTAATTAAAGGAAAAATAGAATGGGCCATATGTATACAATGAAATATTATTTAGCTATAAAAAGGAACAGAGATCTGTCCCACAATAAAGCTTGCATAAAGCTATAAAACAGTATTAAAATTATTTTTGCTTAACCCACACCTTTTTTTTTTTTTTTTTTTTTTTTTTTTTTGGTTTTTTGAGACAGGGTTTCTCTATGTAGTCCTGGCTGTCCTGGAAGTCACTCTGTATGTAGACCAGACTGGCCTTGAACTCAGAAATCTGCCTATCTCTGCCTCCCAAGTGCTGGGATTAAAGTCGTGCGCCACCACTGCCCAGATAACCCACACCCTTTTATTGGAACCATCATATACATAGCAGATTCCGGGAGAGTTAAAGCACCTAGTGAACAATTGGTTCTCTACAGGGTAGCTCAAAGAATCAACATTAGGCTATTGAACTGAAGGGAGGCATGCAAAGTACTGACATTAGAGGGTTAAACACAAGAATAATCCAGATATAAAGGTGCCATCTACTGCACATATGTCTGAGGAAAAAGTTCAGGTATTAGTAATTTTTCCAAGAGAGAGTATTACAGGAGGAAGAGACAAAATCAGAGAAAGGGAAAGGAGAGGGGTGGGTGGGCAAGACAGGGTAGTTGTGTGTAGACAGAACCAAAACTGTTCTATGCGTATGTGGAGGTATCACAGTATGGCCCACTGATTTTACAATTAATATGAGTTGACTTTTATCAACTGAAAACCCACAGTCAAAAAGATGACAATATTTCTAAAATAGAATTATTCCCATACTTCTTCCTATTTGAGTTCAGTACCAGGCCAAACATGGAGTTTTTAAACTTACTTCTTAACACACATTTCTTCCTTGTGCCCCAAGGAGAACCACAGTATATTTACCAGAATCTTCTCAGGAACATAGAACTGTGTCCCATTAATGCCCCAAGTACTGCAACTCCAAATATTGCAACAAAAATACATAAGAAGATGCTTAAACATTTTCTGAAATGTTTGTTCCGAATTTTGTCCACTCTCGTCTTGGGACTCTTCCTCCATGCAAAGCAATGGCGTGGAGCCTTCTAAAAGCTCTCAACATTATCAAAGAACCAAAAATAAATCCAAATTGCCTTGTAAGTGTGAACTGGGTTGGTTTTTTTTTTTTTTTCCATTCTTGGTTGAAAAATGGCTGTAGATACTGCACTCAGATTTTCCAAGCTATAAATCTCTCTTGAACAAGGACTAGGCAAGGACATTTTTAGCCCCAGAGAATATTTTCATCAGAAAGATGTGACTGAAAAAAAAAATAAAATAAAGGCGTCATGATGGCATCTATGTGCTGTGTTGGCTGCAGAGGTCACTGCTGGAAACCAGGTCATCAAGAAAGAATCAAAAGCCAAATAAGTAAATAAAAGGAAAATAATCTTTTAAAAAAAATTGACTCGATTCAATCAAATTCAACAAAAATAGCACACATTAAGAATGAGAAAAATGCTCCTGATCTTTGATTCTGGGATCCTGTCTTTAGACAATAATCCTAAAGAAAAGCAAGCCAGAACAGCATGATGTTAAATGTGGGAAGACCTCAAGAATCAAGACTAGGAATCGGTTAATTAAATTACTATACATTCTTTTAATGGGATTTCTATCTCCATAAAGACATGGAAGGCACTTGTGAGGTAATAGCTCATGAGTTATTATATAACAGGGAGAGGATTAAAATGTAGACTATTATAATTATGCAAGCAAGTGTATCTGCACAGATAGGACCAGAAGGAACTGTGTAAAAGTATGGATTTTTGTGTAGCAGGGTAGGCTACATGTATCATTTGTTTCTCATTACTGTGATAAAGTTTCTGATGAAAGGTACTTAGCGGATGTAGTGCTTATTTGGGATCACAATCTAAGGGTACAGAGCAGAGAGCGTTTGGTGACTTACCAGGAAATGGCAAGAAAGTATAGTTCTTCGAGTCTGAGCTAGCTTGTCACTTTTCATTACCAGTCAGGAGAGTGCTTGGTTACCTTTGTTCTCTTTATGCAGTTCAGGATCCCAGACCACAGAATAACAATGCCTGTATTCAGAGTAGGTTTGCCTTCCTCATCAGTGAAACCCCTCAGGGAACAATCTCATGGACATACCTAGATGTGTGGCTCCTAGGTGTTCATAAATGTAGTCAAGTTGACAGTGAAGATGACCTATTACACATGCATCCTTATTTTTCCATGTTTGTAAAATGCAAAAATGTTATTCATCATATAATCTAGGGAAAATTTAGACACCATACAAATTTTATGAGCAAGAATTTCATTAAGTTGTGCTGTCACTACCAGCTACACTTGTGCTATTGATGACAGAGGAATGGCCCTCAGAGAATTCCACCATCGAAAAGGAAGGAAGGAAAGACTAAGCTAGAGTTGAGGCCAGAATGTGATTCTCTACAACCTTAGCCAAGAGAAAATGTTTAAACAACAGGACTGACGAGAGAAGCTCCTGAATTCTGTGCATGGACCCTAGACATTGCTATTAACTTTCCATCCCATCTCCTGGGAAGAAATCGCAGATAAATCCAAGTTCCCTCCATGGTCTGTCTTCTGGCCTGTCCTGGCAAGTCTCCCATCACGAATGTGGATAATCCCCAGAATTCTTCACCAGACACTCCTGAGAGTGACTGAGAGGGAGCCAGCCACCCTGGCCAAGCAAAGTGAGGCACAGTTTATAGAGGTTAGTTTCATGGGTCAACCTGGTTGGGCCATGCTATCCACTCATTCGGTCAAAAATTGTAGATGTTTCTAAGGAGATATATTTTTCATGAGAGTAATACTTTCATCAATAGACTTCTAATGAAAATTATTCTCCACAGTGTTGATGGGCTTCATCCAAAAAAGTCAAGGCACTAATAATAAGAAGAATGACCCCTGGAAGATAAGAATTCTGCCAGCAGATGGCCTTATGCTTAAAATGAAACATGTCCTCCTGCCAAGGTCCAGCTTGCCTGTCCTCCTTCAAGTTTGACCTTGCCAGCTACCAATTCCTTTAAAATCTATTAATTGGTCAGTCAGCCAGTCTCCTGTCTGTCTCTCCTGTCAGTGTGTGTGCGTGTGTATGTGTGTGTGTATGTGTTTGTATGTGTGTGTATATATATTGTGTGTCCTTCTCTGTAATGTAACAAATGCATCTCACATGTATATGTATGCAGCACATAAATACTCTTTAAACACACACACACCCTTCACATTCTCTTTGTTTCTCTAGAGAACCCCACCACGACAAAGACCTGCATCCACAGATGGGTGTGTACTGTCATCGGACATAGAAGAGGTGTTGTCAGAGGACATCTGTCAAATGAGGAAGGGAGGAAGGAGCTGCTGTTGGGTCCTAGAGCGGAGCTCTCTCCGGCCAGTTGTTCATGTCCCTCTGGGAAAATCCATGTAAATTAAATCATCTGCAAACTCTTCAGCATTAATAACTCACAGAGCTCCTGTCTCTGGACCTGCATGAGTAATATTTTTAAAAATTCAAGCAAAGAACCAGTCAGCTAAGACCTCAGGACAGGGAAAGCTGACACAAACAGATTGCTGTGAGTTTGAGACAGCCTAGGCTGTGCTAGACCAACCTGGGCTATAGAGTGAGGGTCCTGAGATCTTGTCTCAAAAACCCTGGAAGGGAAGAGACAATGAGTATAAGCACAGTATGTGATGTCCATGAATTAAAATTTCATAAAAAGGTCCGTTCATCTATACAATGAATATATGCTGGAAAGAAACCACCAAAATATAAATTAATCAGACCCGCAAAAGGGGAAAGAAGAAACTACAGCTGTCATTTCATCCCCACACCTGCTCACCAGCATCTGAAATTGCTAAGCACACACCGGAGCCCACTGCTGATGCTACCCTTGGCGTCTCCAGTGAGATCTCAGTCTTCACGGTTAAAAACAGCTCAAGGACTTGCCATGAAGTTACATTGCTCACAAGACTGTCCTGTTCTCAACTTCCACCTTCTTTCCCTGTGAACATTCACAGGCAAAAAGCAATTGTGCCCACTGTTTTGGATAACTTAACAAGAAATACTGTAGAAAGAAGATCCTATCCTGTTAGTCTAACATGTGTTAACAGATTCTCACTTTTAAAGGCATATATCGAGTCAGGCATGAGGCTGATGCTTGTCTGAGATCTTAGCCCATTGCAGACAGGCAGGGGGATCATTGCAAATTCAAGTCCATACTGGGCTACATATGGAGACCCTGTCTCAGATAAACAAGCAGAAAAGACATTCATCTGCCCATATTTTAGTTACTATTTTATTGCCATATCCCTCTTTTCAAAAGAATTTAAATCTTTTACTTTAGTCAGAATATAGTGTTTTTAAATTTTCCTATAGAGTGCTTTTCTTTTTAGGGGATCACAAAAGATCTGATTTAAAAACTGCCATTTACATAACCATTTTAAATCAGTAAAAATGTACTAGAAGTATACTGGCTGACTCTTTTAACACATGTTTTTTTCTGAAGTGGGTAATCTCTGGCTTGTGTGATTAAACACCTGATTGTTTTAGTGTCCTAATACCAACCATCTTAACAACAGGCACGAACACCTTGATCCCCAAGAGAGGAGCCCACAGGAGGAGACCTAAAGCCCCACTTGAAACTCAGGTGTGAGTGCCTTCACAGGCAGAAAATTAAAATCTTTGCTTTTTTTCTCCATTCTCTTTATTTCCCTTTCAGTGATACTCTCCTGAGGTTTAGTCTTAGGAAACAGGGTCAAGAGTCATCCTGCTCTGAGCCACATGCTCCTGCCGAGAGCGGAGTGAGAGCTGGTCTCATTTACAGTTGTGTCACATTTGTGATCTGAGGAAGCCAGTCTGGCGAGGAACAGCAGTAGACACCGTGCTAATGTACCAACTCCCCAGAAAGACAAACCCCTGAACCACAGAGCACAAAACACCAAGCACCTACTTTATTTCCATCCACGCAGGCATTCTTACAACACTTCCTTCTCAAGTAGCCTAAGCTACCCCTCAGGACAGCAGCCAGCTCCACCTGCTATTGGATTTGCTTTGCTTTGTTTGGGGTGTCAGAGCCTCAAATATAGAAGGCAAGCATTCTGCCATCACGTTATATCCTCAGTGTGTGTGTGTGTGTGTGTGTGTGTGTGTGTGCACATACACATATACATATCCATGTAGAGACCAATAGTCAGCCTCAGCTGTCATTCCTCAGGCTCCATCCAATTTGTTTGTAGGATACAGGGTCTCTCACCACTCTGGAGCTTGCCAAGTAGGCGAGGCCGGCCAGCCAGCAAATCCCAAGGAGTGGTCTCTCCCCTCTCCCCAGTTGCTGGTATAACCAGCTTGCGCCACTCTGCCTGCTTCTTTTGCGTGAATTCTGGGACTAGAACTTACGTCCTCATGTTTGTATGACAAATACTCTACCAAATGAGCCATCCCCACCCCACCCCCAACCGCTGGCCCTTACCCCTTATGGAAATTTTACTTTGAGGCACAGTCTCGCTAGGCTGCCCAGGCTGGCTTAGACATAGCGATACTCCAGAGTTATCATCACAAGTAACTGTGATTGCAGACATATACCATGACAGGCTCAAGATCTTAACCCTGAGCTACCTTCAGGCTCTCATGGGTCTTAAGTCTGTCCAGTTGCAGTCAGATGGGAGAACGCTCACGTACCAGAATTCCAAGCCCCACCCTTGGGATAGTTAAAAGTCTAATAAACTGGGTGGAGCCTCCCTCCGTCCATTGTCCTGAATCAGATGGAGTGAATGCTCAGACTCCCTGGACAGACAGACTTCCTAAAAGAGAGTTTTGAGAAACTGTTGAAGTTAACTCTGTCCTGAAAACTTCCCTTGGAAAGACTCTAGGCCTTATGCCTCAGTCAACTGAGAGGCCCTGAACTCTATGGCTTTATACAAAGAATGCCCACTTCTCAAAAATGACAAGCCTTCTAAGGCTCCCCAGAGAGTCATGTGTCCAAGAGTTAAATCTATGTCCTGTTGTGGTTTCCCCTCCCCTGAAAACACATGTGTCCTTTTGTTCCATGGTCTCACTTGGCACCGAGTCCCCAGCTCGCGTGCCCATCAGATTAGCTCGAATTCCATGCTTTCTCTGCTCTGACAAGCTAATGCAGAGACCTACAATTACCTGAGGGCTGGTTTGAGCCCTAAATGGAACTAATGTCTGCCCTGACCAAATGCCTCAAGACCCGCTCCTTTTCTCCCCCTCCTGTAAATTGCTGCTTTTATAGGCTGTCTTCCAGAAGCAAAGCCCCAATCCAAGGTAGAACCGTAAGCCTACTAGATTCTGTTCACGACTATTGTTGAATTGTTGCCACGTGCACTACATTTCAAAAGCCTAGCAAAATGGACGGTGTCATTCTTCCAGTGATAGACAGAACTGCTATCTCAGCATAACCTCACTTTGTATGTATTAGAAGTGAGAAGAAAGTACCAGCACCTTTGCCTCCCATATGTCTGGACTTAGGACGCCCTTGCCTCTTGGTATCTGCATCTTGAAGCACTAAGCCTCTGTAAGGAGAAGGAAACCTACTTGGCACTCACGGTGAAAATGCCAGAAATATTAGGAAATTCCAATATGAATTCGGTTCTCGAATGATGAACATGGTGCACAAATTTGTTCAGGCTGGTTAAAGTCTTTGCAAATGTAGGAAAGACAAAAAAAGAGAAATGGTTAATAAGACCCAGTTCTTGCTTATGGGCCCCATGGGGAAAAAAATAGCATAATCTTGGTATCAGATTACCTCCCATATCCATCAGCAATGAGTTGCTCTATGTCAGTCCTGAGAGGGACAATCAGATAAAGCCCTACCAAGTGCCTGTGGAATTCGCTGCTCCTGGCATCAGTATTAAAAGGGTAAGAGAGAGCCAAGCAGAGCCAACTGTGCCGCCGGGAAGTGGGCGGGTGGGGCCTGCTCACCTACGTGACTTCAGGAGAGCTGAGTGTCTCCTCCAGCATAGGCCACATTCCCCGGGCTGCTGTCAGGAATCTCAGGGAAGGCTGTCGGTGGGGAAACCTGGAAGTTTCTCTGTAGTATGGCCTCAGTGGGGTCATCCACCCCTTCCCTTCCTCAGTAGTCAAAATAGACTTCCATTTACCTGGGATCAATTGGTTCTTGAACTTTCCATTCTGGCTGCATGCCCAAATGCTAGAGTACATAAAGTATCAAAGATCTCTTTGGTTTTGAGGAGACAGGCTTCTCCGTGACACTTTGAGAGCATCTATTCCCCTCTCGTTGTAGAGTTGCCATGTACAGAAAGTGGTAGCTCCCAATCTTCAGGGACCTAAGAGGCCACATTGTCAGCAAGTATGCTCTCTGTTCCGTGGTCATATTGCTTTCACCTCATACGTAGGACTATTCTTCAAATATGGGCAAAGAGTGTTCCTAATGACAACGGACAAATCCAGGTAAAAGCCTGTCTGCATTTAAAGCCGCTTCTAAATACACATGGATAGTCTGCGAAACTGTTAGACAGTCCAAGTAGATCGCTGTATTTGGAATCACTGAGCTAGGAGGCCATCAGAGTTCATCATTATACTCAAAGTCATTTTCAAGATCCCCTAAATATGATTGTGAAAGTTTGAGAAACAAGATTCAAGATGCTGCAACTTTATTGTTCCCATTCCACACCTCAGAAGTAGTTCAACATACAAGAGCAACAATGGTGGCTTCTGGGACAGCATCCAGAGACAGTGACCGCTGGCCCAGAGGTGGGTAGATGTTCAAGTCAGAAGCTCAGGTCTCCTGCCCTTCTAACAGCCTTCCCATCTTGTAGCAACTCACTGTTTGGATATGATCAAATTCAGCTAAGAAGGTGGGCTTTAGAGTTGGGCTGTGCCCACATAATTTAGAGCGCTCGCTCTCTGTCTCTCTCTGTCTCTGTCTTTATCTCTGTCTCTCTCTCTGTCTCTCTCTGTGTGTCTCTTTCTCTCTCTCTCTCTTTCTCTCTGACAGCTGTATAGTCTTACTGAACTTTCTCTTAGCCTCAGGACACTCATACAATAAACAGGTCCCTACTGAGTTCCTGTTTTGCAATAGGCCTACCAATCACTGGCTGCTCTTAAAATTCCAGTCCATTTGTTGATCAGACCACTGTGCATTCCTTCAGAGGATATTTTGGAAACATTTACTCCAAGTCAGGTACTGATCCAGAGCACAGCTTCCAGAACCTTCCACATTTCAGTTTCTCTCTTTTCTCTCTTCTCTCTCTTCTCTCTCTTCTCTCTCCTCTCTCTCTCTCTCTCTCTCTCTCTCTCTCTCTCTCTCTCTGTGAGTGTGCATGTGTTTAGCGGCCAGAGGACTACAACCTTACATGCCATCCCTCAGGAACCATCCACCTTGTCTTTTCAAACAGGTTTCTCATTGCCAGGAACTAGATGAATAGGATGAACTGGCTGGCCAGTGAGCCCTAGGAGCACACTTGTCTCCATGTCCCCAGTGTAGAAATTATAAACATGCACTGCCACGCCTGGATTTCTTTTTTTTAATGTGGCTTCTGGGAGTTGAACTCAGGTCCCTGTGCTTGCACAGTAACCACTTTACAGAGTCATTCTGCTAGCCTTTAAAAACAACAACTTCTTCTTCTTCTTCTTCTTCTTCTTCTTCTTCTTCTTCTTCTTCTTCTTCTTCTTCTTCTTCTTCTTCTTCTCCTTCTTCTTCTTGTATCATCTATGTGTTTCAGATTAGTAACAGCTTTAGGGCCTTTACATAGAAGCCCTTCTTCCTATTGCCCAGGTAGAAAATGGGGCATGTAGTCCCAAGTTCCCAGTTAACCTGAGACTGCACTTAGGTTCATGCATGCACACACTCATAACACACACCCCCTACACACACACACACATACACACACACACACACACACACACACACACATCATCATCATCATCATCATCATCATCATCATCACCATACAGGAATGCATGACAGTCCTACCCTCAGGTAATTATCTTTCTGCTAACTTTTCTCTTCAGAATTCTCTTCCTGTCCTTCATGCAGCTGTTCCTGATTCTAGGAGCCCCAGGGCAGCAGACCTGCTCAGCCTTTCCATCCTGCCTCATCTTGCCCCTATAAAGACGCACTGCCCTGAGCTATACAATTTCCAGAACAAAACATGTAGGATGCTTTACAGCCCAGCCCAGTCCAAGAGCAGAAAGCTATCTTTCTGTTCCAGTGGCTGTCTTGTTAATTAGTATCTTATCAGCCAAGCTGTGCTTGCCCAGACAAACAGGGACTATTTTTACCCAGCCTGAAATTGTGCAGGTGTGGCCAACAATGCAGCCAGCGTCTCAGTCTTGTCGTCTAACCCAGGATGCAGAGAACATTCAGGTGTACCTGGCTGAGCTCAGACACACACCTGTGTGATGGCCAGTCTGAGTTCTTCACACCGCAGAGGCGAATGATCCTGGAGGGTTAGTCATCAAGCCAGGCAGGAGAGGTTATGGGGTCAGGATTCCTGGGAAGAGAGGACCATTAAAATGTGCACTTCCTGAGGACGGTAAAGGAAAAGTAAGCTGGGGGAGGAGGAGACTAAGTGGTTCTGCAGAGCTGGTCCCATCCCCACGGAGGGGCCCCTCTGGGTCACCAGGTCACAGCTCCCACTGCTAACCAAATTGTGTCAAGGTTTTGGTCCCTGGGAGCCATGCTTCAGTCCGGCACTTGCACATGGCTGAGTGTCTCCAAATGTGACCTTGCTGAAGGAAAATAGCTCTCATTTGTCACTTTGGGAATAATAAACAATTTCAAAACTAAGGTGGGAGGGCACAGCAGCTATTTCGAAACAGTTAAAAACCATGTTGTAGTGGAAAAGAGAGACTGTTTCCATCTCTCCAGTCTCCCCCCCCCCAAAAAAAAAAAAAAACAACCAAAAGAACACGGGCACACTTGCTCTTAGTTTTATTTTTTTGTGTGTTTTCAGAGATCTCCACTAAAAAGCTCAATGTGTGCTCAGGACAAATACACCCTTGTGGCTACTTGAAAAAGAAACAAACTCCAGCATGAAAATACCAAGGCACTCCTCTTTTCTTATGTAAATAAATCTCCAGATGGTTCATTTGTAGGGCTGTGTTTACTAATTCTTGTTTTCTTTCTAGACAATCTGTTCCCAGTCACCAACTTATCATGAACACTCTGGAGGTAAAGCTTCCAAGTGCTTTCAGTGGAACATCCATCTGAAGACATGGCCAACCTGAGTACCACAGCAATGGTGCCAATGCCACACCCACATGCCACACAGGCAGCACACAAATACCACACACATATCACACATATTATACACATATCACACAAATAATACACACACACATCACACATACACACACACATACCACACAGACATTAAACAAACATACCACATATACCACCACCACCACAAGAAGAATGTATATATCAGGTACACATCACACATATATTACATACAAACCACATACACATACACACACTACATACATCACACATATACACATGCATGAACACACCACACACATATACACACTACATATATCATACACACATAAACATGTGTGTACATACCACACACACATACACATGCATGTACACACCCATACAACATACACATCACACAGACATTAAATACATAACACTCATACATATATATTGTATACACACACCATATGTAAATCATACCCACTTACCACATATGTGAACATACCAAATACAACACACATAAACATCATATACACATATCACACACACATGCACATCACATATACACATATCATGTACACACATACCACATAGATAACACGTACACATCCCATGCACATACACATACATCACATACACATACCACAGACATATTACAAACAAACCATACACACATACTCCCACACACATTATATGCATACCATAGCATGCATGTACATTACACACATCATACATATACACCATATACAAATTACATATATACATATAACATATACCACATAGACATCATATACAATACACATATCACACACATACATATTACATACACATCTCACATCCCACATCCCACACATACCCATATACACATATACACCATAGATATATCACACACACACAGTATCTTATGAAGGACTAAAAGACTTGTGCTATTGTTGTTTGGGTACAAGATCTATATTTTAGTGTTAGAAGACAATGATTTCAGGGTCACTAGAACATCAAAATTAATGATTGGCACATCTAGTTCAAGAATAAAATTCTAAGCTCAAATCTCTTTCCTCTCTTTCTTCTAGTGCCCACTGCAGACACCACAGTCATGTGCAGAATCCTTTCCACTTAGAATCAGTGTTATCAGATGACTGTTTCTGACAGCCTCAACCAAGTCATCGCCAATGGAGCTCAGTTATGTGTGAAGTGACATACATTTACCACCCCCGAGCCCTTCGTTTTACCATGGAGTCACCAGAACTGGGCATGGGCTCAGTGGTGTTCAGTGCCTCCCAGTGACGTAAGAACACCTGTCACTATGAGAGATCACCCAGCTATCTCTTCTATGGACTGGGAAGCCGTCTGTGTTTTCACCACTCATGACTGTGCTGTGAAGATGCTACCTTAGCTTATGAAGTCAAGTGACATGCCACCACTGTATCTGGCTTTGTCACCCACAGAAATCAGGGAGAGTTTTCTTTAACATTCTATTTTTATAAAGTTCTCAAAAATGTCACTTTTTGCTTATTGCTAATTCGAGATTATAACAGCTATCAGACCTGCAGTTCAATATTGTCTTATAGTGCACCAAGAACCCATGTTACTGTATCATAATTTAAAATAATATTTAGTTAAATATATTTCCATATATTTGACTTCTTTTTTAAGTCTACATATTTATTTTTATGTACTTAAAGCACCATCCCAAGAAGGGATCCAAAAAGTTCACCAAAAGCTGTGATACTTCACTAAGTAGGATCTGTACAACACACATGCAAAGACTAAAAACCTGATTACAAGAAAGCCAGGTCCCCTAAACTCTTAGGTTCACTCTTCATGAACATAAGAGCCCTTGCTTTAAGACGGTCATCCTGAATTAAGCCAATAGTTACCTCCATATTGATAAGAGATTATGTTAAGTTAAAAATCATTCACATTAGCGATACAACAAGAGGAGAGAGAAAAACAGGTATATGAAGTTAAAAGCACAGGTTGCTGTATCCTAATCTCCAAGGTCACTATTGGGATGCACTTGACATATCGCTTTTTACACACTGTATTCAGTACACAAACTGGGATAAACCACACATCCACTTATTCTACAGCCAACATATTTCATGTAATAAAATAAAATAGAATGTTGCCATGGGCATCTTTCCTTTATAAAAGTTTGCCTCATTCTTTTTAGTGACTAAAATATTCCAACAGATGACGACAACACTCCAATGCACATAAGCCCCAATATAGAAGAAGCTCTCCAGCCCTCACTGGGGTCTGAGTATCAAACACTTAGTTTAAACAGCTCTGGGCTAGTCTACCAGAGCTAAATCCGCAGAGGAGGCCATCACTAGCAAATTTAACCAGCACATATCTGCGTCTGGGCAAACCGGACCTGTGTTCATGCATAAAGAAACATGTCCCCATATGAACATATATGCATCTACACAAACTTGGTCCCAGTTTGATAGGCTGAAAAGAAAGGTTCTTCTGTCCTTGGTAAGCAGATGTCACCACTACAGGGGTCACTGGATATTTGAAGCCAGGCTGAAGCAGAAGCAACAGGCTTGAAGCCTCTGCCAATGACCCCTGAGTGACAGGGTCCAATCCCAAAGTAAAACCACGTTCTGGTTGTCACACAGTCTCTGGGACACTGAATTAGTGTCATCATTTGTACTCTATGGGGGCTGGCCATGAGCTTCAAAGTTCTACTAGACTCGAAAGGCACAGCTGGAAAGGATCTGTACAATTTCCCTCCATGCTCAGATTCTTCGACTTCTATGGCTGGTACACCTCTGCTACAAACAGTTCTCCTTCTGCGTCTCAACAGATGTGTAGGTCAGCATCTCAGAATTCTCATCAATTGCCTTGGGTTATGTGAAAGGGTGGACTCTAGCCAAAACTCAGGGGTTTAGCATCATCGTGCTCAGCACTGTTAGAGGTAAACACACAACACTAGGGTAAGGCCAGTGTAAGGCCAGAGGCTCCAACTCAGAAAGGATATGAGGAAGTAGAGAAGCTCAGGCGAAGACTCCAAAAGAAGGCAGCTCTCTCCTGTCAGCATTCGGACTCTGGAACCTCAGAGCTGAACTCAGAAAGCCAAAGCTCCGGCCCCAGGGCCCCAGGCTTCTATGACACCAGGTGGTAGGTTCTGCCTGAGTCCTCCTCTCCCCATCCATCATGAGATTAAGGGTTGCAGGTTAGAAGCCTGTCCACTGTTCCTCTGCCCTTTGTCCTTTGAAACCACAAACTGGCCGCATCCAAATGAAGAACCTGGATTCCAAGAGCTACCTCTCGTCCTCTTTGTGCTTTTGTGCTACTCCAAACCCTCTCCCCAGTCCTAGCCCAGAGGTCAGAAGGTCTGCCTCCCTCTCACACACACACTCCCCTTCACATCACATCTTGCTGTCTCCTTTCTGCTTTGGGTTTCAGCAATTTTAAATTCCCTGGCAACGAGTCAGCTCTTCTATCAGAACCACCAAGGCTCCAGACTATCCTACCTCTGTGCGACGCAGGAAATAAAACAAAGCAGGGCTTGTTACCAGTTTGATAGGCTGCAAGTTTAGGGAACTCGGGCTTCAAATGTTTCCACTATTTTGTTTTGGCACCAGAGTGTCTGTGTTTAGTTCCGTGTCTCCTGCCAGACTTGGGAAGTGATAATATCAACATGTGGAGAGATGGAGAGCCCCGCCATCATCTCCATCCCAGGCTGGCATGGAGTAGGGATGGGGGGAACACAGAGGCACACAGACATGTATTCATGCATAGAGAGACATGTTCACATGTGAACATATATGCATCTGGACAAATACAGGCACATACCTAGACTGTTCAATAACACATTCCCATAAGTGCATAGTTACATGAAGACACATACTGACATTATTTACACATAGACCCATCAGTGCTCACATAGACACACATTCCCATAGTAACACACTAGTACATTTATTATCCTTAATACATACTTAAGTATAGCCATGAACATATATTCAATCATTTCTCGAGGTTTCTTTCTATTGCTCTGATAAACATCATGACCAAAAGCAACCTGGGAAGGAAAGGGCTTATTTGCCTTATAGAACCCAGATCACAGTCCATTGCTAAGGGAAGTTAAGGCATGAACTTAAGAAAGCAATCTGGAGGCAGGAACTGTAAGAATCCTTGGAGAACTATTGATTGCTAGCTTGCTCCTTATGCCTTACTCAGCCTGCTTACACAATCTAGGACCACATGCCTAGGGATGGCACCACCCACAGTGGGCTTCACCCTCCCATATCAATCATTACTCAAGAAAATGCTGCATAGGCATGCATAGAAGCCAATCTGATAACAGTAATTCTTTAATTAGGATTCTCTCTTCCTAGCTATGTTCAGGTTTGTGTCAAGCTGACAAAAACTAGCCAGCATACTCATGTGCATACCGACACCTCCCACATCAACACATATATTCACATCCAATTCTCACATGGATACATACACTAATATGCACATTCCCAACCACACATAGACACTCTGTCATACACTTTCACAGAAAGACAGGCATGTGGACATACCTATGTGCACATTGATGTAAACACGGAGGCAAAGGAAGGTATATGCATTGCAGAATATAAGCAGGTTACAATGATATTAATGTATGAAAATGTTGTAATAAAACTTATTATTTTATACATTAACTAAAAAAGTATTTTAAATATTTAAAACATAATATAAAAAGATATATATTTGGTTTTTTGAGACAGGATTTCTCTGTGTAGCCATGGCTGTCCTGGAACTCACTTTGTAGACCAGATTGGCCTCAAACTCAGAAATCTGCCCGCCTCTGCCTCCCGAGTGCTGGGATTAAAGGAGTGTGCCACCATAAATAATTTTTAAAATTATTAACTAGAATATATTTGGTGACCTGACTATACATTCCTCAGGGAGAGCAAGTCCTGCACTGAATGAGGGAGGAGACCAACATCCCAGGGAGAGGGTACAGGTAAAGGAGTCAAGAAGTCTGGGTTTAAATTTGTTATTGTATGATCCAAGACAGGATAATCCAGAAGCAACTTGATCATCCTTTTCTTAAATGTGCCATATATAGAAATGCAGGAAAAGTATTACAGGTACACATTGGGTAAGCTCTGTGGAGTGGGGTAGAATCAGGCACACTGTCTTTTCTGAACAAAGTCCAATGCCAACAGACAGCACTTCCCTGAGTACCACAGACCATGAGTCCTGCAAGGGAAGTACCTAATAGGCTCCACTGAGCTTGCCTCTGTCCAATGGTCTAATGGGGCATGTGTTCTATCTCTTGATCCACTTTCAGAGTCTCTTGGACATGGAGACTTGCCCTGAGTGCTTGTGATCCTTGCTGGCAGGAATATCTACCCATGAAATGGTGTCTAGTTTTGACCCTGGATTTTGGTTAAATTCTTCTCCAGCACTTACTGTATGAAAACTGCAGGCAATGCCAGTATCACTCTTAGCCTCAGTATTCTCATCTCTACAATGGGGAGAATCAGAAAAGTAATGTTGGAAAGATACCGTGAGAACACGACAAGGTAGCACAGTACAAACTCTTTATAAATTTATAATATTATAAGCTATAATATTGACTTGCTTATAGTCTACCATTTTCATAATAAATGTGTGTGTGTGTGTGTGTGTGTGTGTGTGTGTGTGTGTGTGTGCTCATATATGCATTGAGCTGGGTAATCAGACAGGAAATGAGTGTTTAAATAAAACTGATTCTATGTGTTGACCCACAAGCCATAAACACAGCTGAAGCTGTTGTTCTAAGAGCTCCTTCTTTCCAAGTCTGCATTCAGAACATAGCCATGGTTTAGCGGTGAGCACATGACGTTTTGTACCAGGGAAGATCAGATTGAAATTTCTTCCAGGAATTCACTTTAACAAAAATTATAAATACATTCCAGTCAATGCCTTCTGATCAAAATGGAATTCAAATTCTCTGTCCCATGATGGTGATTGAGCGCTGATTAATCACAGTAAATTATTTTGACGCCCAAGTGAAAAGTCCCCTGTAATGCTTTTAGAATCCCATTTTTATTTAACATTAATTAAGGGCTACTAACCGTAAAGTATTAATGAAATCCAATTCCCAAAAGGAGCTCCCGGCTCACACACTCTAGCTCTGAGCGAGACAGACACCCAGAGAAAACCCCAGGCCATAATGAGATTTTAACCATGAAAATGCAATCAGCGCGACCATGATCAAGGGAGGGCCTTGCTTGGCAAGATAATAGATATCCTCAGTAATAAATTTTATGATCATCGTTAGCCTTTCTAGCAGTTTATGGCTGTTATGGCTATAGAGCAAAAGCTTTCTGGATCAAGCAAGCCCTGAGAGCTGCAGTACTGCATGCTGTAGAGGCTCTGTTTGATTAAACAGAAACTGGGTGGGGAGTTATTCTGAAGGTTAGGGATGTTAATCCTGCTGTTTCCAGGAGAGGACCCCAAGGCCAAGGCTATAGGCAATCCCCAGAAGGAGGTGAAGGCTACAGGCACCCTCTGAGATTATGTCCTGAAAAGTAGTCTGTACCTGCCTTCTCTTTTAGAATATTCATTAGCGTATATTAATTGTACATGGTAATGGGTTTCATTATGAGCTTCTCATAAACGCATATGATGTATTCTGATCAGACATGCCCTCATTATCCTCCCCACCCCGCACCTCCCCACCTCCCCACCTCCCCACCTCCCCACCTCCCCACTTCCACTGTTGACCCCTTCCTCTTCCCAATTAATTCCCCTTCTTTCCTGCCTTTTTAAAAAATTTTCTCAGTGAGTGTATTGGGGAGACAGTTATTTCCAGAAGCAAGGGTAACTTATGAGTGGCTAAAGAAAATCTCTTTCCTCTGAAGAAGAAACCATTAACTCCCCTCAGATGACAAGGGAGGGACAGGGACTTATGAGCCCCTCCCCCAGCTATCCTATCTCCCTTCTTTAAGCTGGGTCTTTTAGCTGGATCTCTGGTACTTTCTAGAGGGTCCCCCCCACCTCCCACTCCCCAAGGCTGCTTATATCCATTCATTATCTTGGCCCTCTGGGCTTCTCTCCTCTTCCACCCCCCTCAAATCTGATCCTTTTCCCCTTTTCCCCTCTTCCTCCCCTCTCCCACCCACTACCCTCCCTCCCTCTGCCTCCTGTGATTATTTCCTTCCCCCTTCTAAGTGGGATTGAAGCCTCCTCACTTGGGCACTCTGCTTGTTACACTTCTTATAGTCTGTAGGTTGTATCCTAGGTATTCTGTACTTTTTGGCTAATATCCACTTATCAGAAAGTACCAGAGACCCAGGAGGTGAGATACATTCAGGACTCATTGGGGGTGGCCTTAGCCAAAATGTCCAACACTGGGGAAAGGGAACTCAAAGAGTCCACCTCCAGTAGATAGCCTCAAATAGGGGAACAGTCAAAATTCTTGGCCCAGAATTGTTCCTGTCTAAAAATATTGCAGGAACAAAAATGGAGAAGAGACTGAAGGAAAGACGGTCCAATGATTGGTCCAACTTGGGATCCATGGGGGTAGGGGGTACCAAGGCCTGACACTACTATTCTATGATGTGCTTATAGTCGGGAGCCTGGCATGGCTGTCCTCAGAGAGGCCCTATCAGCAGCTGAGTGAGACAGATGCAGATACTTCTTTATACCATTGGACTGAAGTCATGGACCCCTGTGGTTAAATTAAGGGAAGGACTGAAAAAGCTGAAGGAGAGAGCAACCCTATAGGAAGACCAGCAGTGGCAACTAACCCAGACACCAGGGAGTTCCCAGAGACTGAGCCACTAACCAGGAACATACACGAGCTGGTCCGAGGCCCCTGGCACGCATATATATACATAGACATAGACATAGACATAGACATAGACATAGACATAGACATAGACATATGCATATACATGCAATATATATATATATATATATATATATATATATATATATATATATCAGAGGACTGCCTCTTCTGGCCTCAGTGTGAGAAGATACGCTTAATCCTCAAGAGACTTGAGGACTCAAGAAAGGGAAGGTCTGGTGGGGGAGAGCACCCTCTTGGTGGTAAAGGGGAAGTGAATGGGAGGAGGAACTGTGAAAATGGAGACCAAGGGGGGTGCCCACGACTGGAATGTAAGTAAATAAAATAATTTTTTAAAAACTAATTTAATTATAGAAAGAAAGAAAGAAAGAAAGAAAGAAAGAAGGAAGGAAGGAAGGAAGGAAGGAAGGAAGGAAGGAAGGAAGGAAGGAAGGGTGACTGCCAGGTGTTCGGTCACCTCCTTAAATTTGTCACCTACCCCAAGGCTCAGCCACCAGTGAATGGACAGAAGAGAGAGATGGTCTGTTTGGGGGCCATTTCTGAGGCTATGGCCTGAAGCCATTGTGGCAAAAATCACAGAGAAGTGGGAGCGAAGCCTCTGGAGATGTATGCAAAGGGTCAAGGGCATCTGCTCAGGACTAGTGATCTCCTTTATGAAGGACATACCTGCGGTTTATCCCAAGTATTGTCCTGATGAGAGGAGATGGGACCTGTAAGCCCCCCGCCCCCTCGGCTGTAAGATCAAAGAGATGATTGGCTCCCTGGCAAGTCCTCCTTCCCAGGGACCCTACCACGTACAATAGCCAAACAAGGAGCATTTGCAGGCTACTTCTGCAAGCTAGCCATCCAGTATCATTGTGCTGTGCCACTGTTAAGGGGCTGTTGATGAAGGTAGTGGACAAACTATATTAATTGGCTCACTTATCTCCCCATTAAAGTTTCAGAAACTTCTTCTATTTAGGAAAAATCTCAAAGACAGGCCAAAGTGGAAAAGTGTATAGTTTAGAACTAGGTTGGAACACCCAATATCTCTTTTTCCCATCTCAAAAAAACCCTGAAGCTCTAAGCTACAATCTAATAAATAACTGAAATCAAATACTTATAATTCTACATTAGGGGGAGAATTGAATGTCTATACACATGGTGAAGAATAATGTAATTAACCTAGAATCATCAAGTCTTAAGATACTTCACTAAATTACATATATAAAGACCTTTTTCCAATAGGACCACACTTATAGCTGTATATATCTTTTGGAGGATCATCATTTATACACACACACACACACACACACACACACACACACACACGAGTCATGCAGACTAAATGGAGTTTAGAAGCCAACAGTGTCTGGTCATTGGTTAGATTGGACCTAAAAGCTGGTAATCATACAGTCCCAGGCAGACCTGTCCCCAGCTGAGTTTGATAAACACTTGAGATAAAGGTATCTATCTTAGAAACAATTAAGTTCTAAAATTAATAGAGCTAGAAATGAATCTTAGAGACACGGGAATCATCTGATTTTTTTTCAGACCTAAAGGAGTTTAGATCATTGGCATCTAGGCATAGTGTCATATCTGCACTCACTGACCAGTTGGTACAGGGTCCAGAATCCTCATCAAGTCTCATCAGCTTTGTCCTCTCTCTCTTTAGAATCTACAGGATGGAAGCCCAGATTCTACTAAATTACTCAGGCACTGGTTTATAAAGACAGGTCAGAGGACAACTTGGAAAACTCTGTTCTCTCCTTCTACCAAAGAGTTCAGAGATTGAACTATGGTCATCAACCTTAGCAGCAAGTGCTTTAGCCAATGAGCTATTTCTCCAGGCCTGAAACCCAACATCATAAGGAAAAGTAAGATTAGGTAGCTGGGGTCTGTTTCTGTCCAGAGGAGGACCCAGGTGGATCAGAAATCTACATAAACCAGGCCTCTGAAAAAAAACATTTCATAGTTCATTTGGTGTTGTTGATGATGATGATGGTGGTGGTGGTGGTGGTGGTAGTGACCATGTTGGAAAGGAGCAAAAGGTAACAGAGGGGCATACTTTAGTGTAAAAAGGACCTTGATAATTTTTTTTTACTATTTTAGCTTTTTAAACATATTATAATATAATTACATTTCTCTCTTGTCTCCTCCCTCTACGATATAACTTTCCCACTCTTCATCCATGTCATATCCTCTCTTTCTAGTAGTTGTTATTGCATGTGTATATGTAAATGAATGCATATTCCTAAGTATAAACTGTTTCATCTAGATAATGTTACCTGTGTGTATGTTTTTGTGGGCTGACCATTTGGTATTAGACAACCAGTTGGCGTGCTTGTCCCTGGGGAAGGCCACTCTCCTACTCTCCGCTTTCCATGGTTGCCTGTGGTCTTTTGCTATGGTGCAAGCATCATGGAATTATCTCCATCCACCTTGGTGTGTCCATTTGCTACCTTAGGCTTGGGCAGTCATATCGATAAGAGTTTGCTGGTGTCGCTTCTGACATTACTAGGAGACACAATCTCACAGAGTCCCTGATCCTCTCTGGATTTTACAATCTCTGCCCTCCTCTTCAACATGTCTCCTAAGTCTTAGGTGTGGGGTAGCCCACTGGAAATGGCCTCCACAACTCTGTGTTTTGGGTTAGTTGTGGGTTTCTATAATGGTCTCTCTCTGATGGAAGGAGAAGTTTCCTCGGTAAGGGATGAAGACTGTACTTCTCTGTGAGTGTAAGGACAGATGTTTATAAAGTGCTGTTGGGGATTATGCTGAGTTAGTAAATTAATGGTTGTAGGTTCTCCTCCAAAAGTCACTTCACTAGCACTGAGTGTTTGGTTAGGTTTCCCTGTACCAGGCACGGTCTCTTTCTTGTTGAATGGGTCTTTAGTCTAATTAGAGAGCTGTTGGTTACTGCCAAGGTCTGTGTGCCTGTACTGCACCTATCGGCTTAGCATGCCATGTTGGTCATTGATGTGGTTCATAGGGATCGTGACTGGGTAGGACTGTTGATCGCCTTCCTCTTTGGAAGCCTGTGTGCCGACTTCTAGTACCATAAAAGCTAATCCTCGGGGAAGGGGAATTTGGGTAAGTTCCAGCTTGTGAGTTCTGGGAACCTATTTCTGAAATAGGAAGAATTGCCACCTATTTGGGGCAACCAGGGACAACAACAGTTGTCAGTTTTGTGGCTGATTGTTTTACTGGACTGAAGCTTTTAAGTTGTATGGAGTCGAAAGGGCCTTGATTTGACATGGAACTAGTAAGAATCATCTCAAGAAAAGAAATCGAAGCCATTGTCACATCTGTGGGGAGGCCAGTTCAAATCCCGAGATAAAACAGACTTTTCACACCATCCCTACAGAAATAACTAACGTGTAACTAAGTAATGGCTCATTAAGTAGGAAGGCAATATTGGCCAGTTACAGATTCACAAATAGTGAGTAATGCAGGCAGAGAGGAATAGCATCCTCTGTGTTAGAACAGGCAACACAGACTGCAGAGAGAGCCACAGAAGAATGTGGTGCCCATTTCCAATTCTTTTTTAAAAACACATTTTCAATGGAAATAGAATTCCACCACTTCCCCCTTCCCTTTCCTTCCTCCAGCTCCTCCTGAACGCTTCCTCTCAAAGCCCTCTCATAGAGCCCCTCAGGTTAACAGAGTCTTTTCCCTTTATTATTAATGTGCAAATACCTATGTATGTACAAATGTATATAAATACAATCTCCTGTGTCTGTTTTTGTTGTTTATGTGTATATGGTTTATGGTTTCATTGCTCTGTGTTAGCCAACCAATGAGAGATATCACCCCTGTGAGAAGCTAATTTTCCTTTTCCCAGCACTCATCAGCTGTCTGTAGTTTTCTGCCCAGGAACGGGACCTCGAGAAAAAAAATCCCTCTTATCCATTGGTGCTGCTCTTGATCCAGCCTTGTTATTGCAGCCATTTCTAGGGAAAGACTGTTTCACAATAGACTTCCTGGTCCTCTGGCTCTTTGAATCTTTCCATGCCTCTCCCATGATGTTCCCTGAGTCCCAGATGTTGAAGCTGTAATATAGATAGATCCATTCTTGGAGAGTGGATAGGAAGGGAAAGAGAGGTGTGAGGCCAGCCTGCCCTTGGTTATGTACTTGGCAGCGCTCGGATTCAATCCAGCCAATAGCTAGAGGCTGTTAACCCCTCAAGTTTCATTTGCTCTGCATGGCTTATTATAGGGGAGATGAATAATAATCCCCTCAAATATGTCCAGAGTTTGTAAGTATGGCCCTATTGGAATCTTTGCAGATGTAATTTAGTCAAGTATCTCAAGACACTGTGGTCCTGAATTTCATGAATGTCTCTAACTCTAACCTCAAACTTACTTACAAGAAGTACAAGATAAGACTGAGAGGAGAAGGCTATGTGAGGGCAGAGTATGAGGAGATGCTGTCAACAGCCAAAGAATCCAAAAAGCCAGAGAAGGTGGGGCCAGTGGGTCCCTTAGAGCCTTCAGAAGGCCAGAGGGCTCATCATTCCCCTTGAATTTGGACTTATGGCTTCCAGAACTGTAAGGGGGTAACCTTCTGTAGTTTTAAGCCTTCTAGTTTGTGGTAATTTGTTACAGCAGTTCTGGAAGTGGATACAGGGATCTTCTGGGAAAGAAGATCCACAGAATACCTATGAACATGCTCAGACCAATCAAACAGAATACCTATACACATCCTCAGACCAATTCAACAGAATAAATACCTATGAGCATCCTCAGACTAATCCAATACCTCAGACCAATCCAACATGATGCTTTCCCCTCTCTTAGAATCAGTGTGATGGTTGATCCTCACTGTCAACATAACAAGATTTAGAGTCACCATGGAAACATATCTCTGAGTGTGCCTATAAAGTGTTTCCAGAAAGGTTTAACAGTGGAAGGAAACCTGTCCTGAATGTGTTTGGCCCCATCCCACTGGCTGGTGGCCTGAACTGGATAAAACAGAAAAATTACGGGGAGCACCAGCCTTCCTCTCTGTTTCCTGACTGTTTCAGGCAGCCTCCCACCGACAGACCAATTTCCCACCATCACCCCCTCCCCATTCCTGCCTCTGCACTCTCTTCACTGTGGTGTACCTAATCTCTTCTTAAGCTGTGACCCAAGGGTAGTTATAGCTTCCTTCCTCCCTTGTGTTGTTCTGTCAGGTATTTGGTCACAGCTATGAGGAAAGTAACTCCCACACTGAGACACTTTCCAATGACAACGCAACACTCAAGGGCTGATCGGTTCACTCAACAAACGATCCTCGTCAAAGATCTCCCTCGTCCATCTTCCAGGGAAGAGCAGGGTTGAGAAAACAAACAAAAGCAACTCTATCACACACAGAGGAGAGACTCTGCTCAGGGTCCCAGTTTCCCCAGATGCCTCCAAAAAGGGCAGTGTGTGTGTCTGTCACCTGGGGTCCAACTAGGATGCTTTTTGTAACTCAGGAGTATGAGGGTTGTGTTGATCGATCAAGGGTTGTATCTGTTGTCGATAGGCAAATTTCTCCCCTCTGTCCTCTCCTGGCTCCAAGCAGGAGAGGAGGCAGCAGCAGAGAGCACTTTGAATTTGTCCCAGTGTAGGAAGAAGGCTCTGACTCTCTCAAAATTCTCTTTCAAGTCAGGTTAGGACCACAGTCACCACAGACACGGAGGCAGATGCTAACACCTGCTCCCTTCACACAGGGGAAGTATGTTTGGCCCAATGATTTGGGACCCACCTGCCACCAGAGCAGCAGTCCATGTGAAACAGGCCCCTGTTGACTGCAGCCTGCCTGATCCTCGGCTGAATACCCAGGCAAACAGCAAAAGAAAGAAAATCCAGAAAATCCACACATCCTAGTTGAGTTTCTCTGAGATTGTTAAATGAAAGGCTTGTTATAATCTGCTAAAAATAACCTGCAGGGAGAGTTTACAAAGCGTGGGTATGGGAGAGCAAACGCTACAGTCAAGGGAGCTGGGGTGTTTAATCAGTCCAGAAAGGAAAGGTTCACATCTCAGAACGCTCAGAACCCACTGAGTCTGAGCTTTTGTGACAGGAAGCCTCCAGCTTGAATGTTAAAAATGTTCATTCAGGAATCCAAAGTCTTGGTTTTTAATGGCTCAGATCCTTCAAAAATAACAGCGGGGGCCCAGAGCAGCAGGAGGAGAGGGCGCCAGGCTGAGAGCAAAGAGGATGTGGCCATGATGTGGGCAGATGCCCACATGACCTCCAGAGTCAGGGTCAAGTAGGGCCCGGAGTCAGCGACCCCACTGAGATCTCACAAGTGGCCAGCAGCCCCTGACTAAAGCCAGTTCTGGGAAAGCAGAGATCTCCCTGGAATTGTTTATAGCACATGCTGGCTCTGTCCTTTCCTGCTCTCCAAGGAGGACTAAAGCCATTCTGCTCAACACAGCATTTTTAGACAATGTGGGTTTTATGGTTTTTTTGTGAAACAGAGGGAGGAATGAATTGCAAAACCAAATATAACTAGAAATGGCTTTGTAATTTTAAAATAAAATAAATGAAAACATTTCAGGCCAAGGATCACCCTCCAAGAATGGAAACCCAAACACAATCACTTTTTTGCTGAAATATAGAAGCAGCAGCAGCAGAAATAAATCCAAGGGGACTGAGATCCAAAACTGAAACCCAATAAACTCAATGGTAGAAATTAAAGACAAATTATTTTAAAAAAATTTTTTTGTAGCAAGCCTCCAGGCTGAGAGTGTATGCACAAAGAAATCTATTGCCCCTCCATGCTTTCCTGGGCAAGCATCAACTTTGGACTTTGAAAGCTTCCCACTGAGTTGGGAATCCAGATATTTATGTTCTGACGAGCATACCTATCTTCGTACTCCTGACTCTAGTAGCAAAATGAAGCAAACGCTTTATAAAGCCCCTACCAATGTCAGCCTCAGCACCGGCTGCATCCTTTCCTTCCCGGGAAAATGTGAAAGTAAGAATCAGGATGTTTTCTATGTACTCTGCCCTGTCTAAACGTCCAGGAAAATAGCGGAGTAAATATTGATCGGCCTCTTAGGCGAATAACAGGCAGCCCTTTAGAAGATGGCTGCGGAGGCTGTATTGCACAAGCGTGCGTTATTGTGCAATTTTTTTTAAGTGAACAGAGAGGTTATAAAAAAAAATCTATGTGCAATACTAGAAAAACCATCCTAAGATGCATTGGAAAAGGAACCAAGACAAAATATTAATGGGAGCTGTTTGAGGTACCGAGATCCATTTTGGTTTGCTCGCTGTTTTTTTGTTTTAATTAAAAAATGCGGTTTTAGTGATGATGAAACATGCTTACAGGTAGATGAAAGATACTTTTAAGTGTCTGGATATATCCTCAAATTGCTCTAGTGGATGGCCCTTTTCATGTAAGAATGTCAGGTGACAAATGAAAACAAGATAAGCACAAGGACTTTTTTTTAAGATTTATTTTAGTTATTATATGTAAGTACACTGTAGCTGTCTTCAGACACTCCAGAAGAGGGTGCCAGATCTCGTTACGGATGGTTGTGAGCCCCATGTGAATGCTGGGATTTGAACTTATCACCTTCGGAAGAGCAGTCGGGTGCTCTTACCCATTGAGCCATCTCACCAGCCCCAACATAAGGACTTCTTTGGTTGCTCTCTCCTTTGGGTCTCTAGAAGACAAACTTGGGGGAAACTGTCTCAAGCACTTTGGACCTAAGGTACCTGGGGAGCTCCTAGGGAGCAGTGCTAGTTGATGGGGGTTGGCCTACGAATCTTTACTAAGGAAGGTTCTCGTCATGTATTAACTTACATATTGTGATCAGGGGACTGTGCAGGGGGAAATGGTTTCAGTCTCTAGTTGATGGTCCCCTTGATCACTTTAAACATAGGAAACAGGGTAAAGGAGTGAGGCCAATCCTTCAGATCTCCATTAGAATGCATGTTAAGTCAATCCATCTAGCTAAAATTCTGTACGTATAAATAACATATCATGCTAGGTAATAGAAACCAACAAAAACCAACCTAGTAAAAAGAGAAGTGATTGGGGAGAACGGAGCAGATGGAATTGAAGATGAAAGAGGCACAGTGGGTATAAAGGTGGAGGAGTCAGAGGACCGGCAGAATCTAGGTAGCAGATTCTTGGTGGGCAACTCTTACACAGAATCAAGGTACCCAATATACTCAAGGGTCCATGTACAGGTTTCCGGGAGAAATCGCTCAAACTGCCCTTATGTGGTCTTGAGCTCCTAGCTTGGTCAGCAGGGAGCAAGGCACCTTGATTGACAGTCCTATGGAGAGTCCAAAGGTAGCCAAGGACCCTTAACCTAAAAGAAAGAAAGAAAGAAAGAAAGAAAGAAAGAAAGAAAGAAAGAAAGGAAGGAAGGAAGGAAGGAAGGAAGGAAGGAAGGAAGGAAGGAAGGAAGAAAGAAAGAAAGAAAGAAAGAAAGAAAGAAAGAAAGAAAGAAAGAAAGAAAGAAATGCCAAAAGGGAAGGTGATTGACAGTCCCCTTATCTGCCAAACCCAGGAACATGTGGTGCTCTACGTGGGTGTCATGCTGAAGATAGAGCAGTAACTATCACTAGGGCTATGGAAACTTCTCCAGTTTATGGCTGGGCGCATAACCACTGACGTACAGATAATGCTGTCCAACAAGGAAGGATGGAGCCCACACCACCATGGTTAGCCTTGGCAGAATCAAACAAGGAATTCTTAACAAAGACAGAGGCTTTGCAGTTCTAAGCTCAAAGCTAAATGAGGCAAACAGAGGGGGGAGGCCCCGCAGATTTTCAGAGTAAAATGCCTTGAACAGTAAAATTAACAACAGAAACCTCATTGTATCAGGGAGTTCCTTTATTGACTTATTCTCTGACTCCAACTTTGAACACAATGAAAGTTGTGTGTGTATGTGTGTTTTTTTAAATAAAACATTTTTCCCTTTCCTAATACTACGTAGAAACCTCTGGGGCAAAGCAAAATAAAACCTCATTAGGTCAGATTCCACTCATTCCAGAATTATAATAATTTGGCCTGGGCTGCATTGAAGCCAGCCTTTGTACTCCTTCTGAGTAGTGGTTTTTCTAAACAAATCAATAATACAAACAAGATTTCTGGGAGTCCTGGGGAGGCTGAGCAAGGAAGGTCCAGCACCAAGCTTACCACAAGCAACATCACTCCTTGAAGATGCCTTAATTATGGTCAGAGTACTACTGAAGGGCTTGGTGGCAGATGGCTCCCGTTTCTATAAGCCCCTGTTTTTCTTTTAAAATCTACAATACAAATCTCTCACCTGCCACAACATGTCTCAATCTTGCGTGGTCCCATCTGGTATGGTTTGAAGTAGGTGTGTTGGTACACAGTCAAGTGCTCAGGAGTGTGGCAAGTTCGATGCTCTGTAGAGAGACTCTAAAAAAAAGTCATTTGCCTATGCTGATAATGCAAAAAGAACACCATGTAAAACCTTGTCTATTAGTCTTAGGACAGGGGGCGGGGGGCGATGGGGAGATAGCAGAATTGATAACTGTATTGCTATGTAAGCTGGAAGACCTTAGTTAATCCCAGAAGCCATACAAAAAGCTGGGCATAGTGGCTCAAAATCTTAGTTCTAGGGAGGCAGAGACAGCAGGTTCCCTGGGGCTCACTGGCCAAGTGACATAGGCTATTTGGAGAATTATAGTTCACATCCCCCAAGGAAAACAGAATTGCCTCACCCTGGTAGAGGAGGGTGGGGGCTGGCTGGGAAGGAAGTAGGAGATTGAATTGATCTCAATATAAAATTATACCTTTTTCAAATTATACATGTATAGTAAATTATAAAAGTGTATATACATGTATTGGGGCATATAATCAATGGGGAAGAAACAAAGGCAGCAAGTGACTGACTGAGAACTTATATCCATGGCTGGCCTTTAGACTGGACATACGCACACACATGTGGAACAGTCTTGACAGCTGTTTTTACTTCAAATGGAGACAACAATAGAAATTAGTGAATATATATACACACAGCAACTCTATCTGAATAAGCACATGTCTTATTGTGGACTACAGAGCAATATGGTCCTGTTACATACAGCGCAACCCCCAATGTTCTTTAACATGTAGCCTCATTTGAACATCATTGGAACACAGAGAGAACCATGAGGCAAATCTGGAAGTCATGAGAACACCAGGGCAAAAGATAAGTGCTCACGGAGCTAACACGCCCCCTCCCCCCCCCACCACCACCACTCTCCCACATCCCCTGGCCACCACCTTTCCGGGCACCCCTGCAGAACATGTGGTGTGAGCAGTAGCTCACACAGAGTGAGCTGCCCTGCTCTGCATGTTTCCCTGTCATGCATGCTGACTACAAATCCCTGAGTGAGATGGCAGATAAGAGTAAAGGAGTTTGGATTCCAGATCGACCTTCTAGAAGAGGGGCTCTGGAGAACAATACCAACCTGAAAGTCTCAGGAATTAAATAAACAAATCTGGCCCAAAGGAGAGATTAGGCACTGCAACTACTAAACTAAGAAGACTTAGAGAACTGATGGCCCAGGGGTACAGCTCAGCCTATTCAGATACTATTCTACCGATGACTTCCTGTCTCTATAGTACAGACTAGAAAACAGAGGCTGAGAGAGATAAAACACACAGGAAGGCTGAGAATCAGGCTGAGAGTTAAGTGGCTGGGTTCAAGTGCTCTGAAACCATCGACCTTTCCCCGAAGGCTGAGATGTTCTCTGCGTGTGCATAAGCTCGTGTCGAGCTGATTTTCAGCATCAGTTTATACAGCAAAAGCCAGAAGACACTCCTCCCAGTTATTTGCCTTCTGCAAAGAGTCGCTGTGCACAGCAGCCCAGAAACGGGCTGTGGACCTCTGTTGAACTGTATCCTTTATATAATGGCTGCTTCGTGGAATCAAAAGAGTATTGTGAGAGAGGCGTGAGTAGTGGAAACAGAAAAATGTAAATATAAGTCCAACTTTTCATTCTGCCAAATTCAAACAAACATCATTTTAATGACCTGGCAGCCCCCACAAAGTCAGCAGCCACCAGTTAAAGAAAAGACCATTCATTTATGAAGAGAAGTGTCAACAGGGGCATTTAACATAAGTCAGGTTTCCACAGCAGAGCGACCCTGTACATGGTGACAAGCGTATGTGGGCTGGAATTAGCCAAACAGCATCATCACCCAAAATAAATGCAAGGAGCCATTTTCCCTCTCCTGAAGCCTTCCCTTAGTAATGAAGCTTTGTGGGACTTTCAAAGGTCTCTATAATTCGTCATTCGGGGGGCTGTGATCTGTCAGAACTCACAGGTAATAAAAGTACCAGCTACCAACTTTTCCTGGTAAGAAGTTTAAGCTGATATAGTTAGTTATACAGAACAATCTAGCATATGCCTCATAAAAAATATAGAACTCACAGGAGAAGACTTGGGGATGCATGCATCTTTATGACTTTGGGGGAGGCAGAGATTAGAGAGGACACAGAAAGCCGCGGACATCAAAGGAAGGAACAATTGTTGGGTAAACTCAAATACTTCCATTTTTTTCTTATTGCTAGATACTGCAGACAAATAAGCTAGGTCCAGGCGAGAATAGATCACTTGCCACACTTAGAACTGGGAAGGCTTGACTCTAGGATGCACACGAATCCCTACAACTGAGTGGCAGAAAGGCAAGCAGCCCAATAAAAATGGAAGCAAAAGGTCCAAACAGACATCTTACTAAAGAAAGTGCCCAAATGTCCAGCGAGCATATTGAAATTGCCGTCAGTGGTCTTCAGGGAAAGGCAAATTAAAACTAAAACAGAAGGCTGAGGCCACGGCTCAGTCAGTAAAGTGTTTGCCAGGCAAGCATGAGGATCCAAGCTCAATTCCCTAAAACCTGGATACACATTCACTGTAGTGGTGCCAACCGATACCCCAGCACTGTAGAGTGAGAGAGAGACAAGGATTCCCGGGGCTTGCCCACCAGCCAGCCTGGTTGGATCAGCAAACTCCATGCTCAAAGAAAACTGCAGAGGGAAGAGAAAGCAAGGACTTGACAACCTCTGCCCCCACCACACATGAGCACGGGTAAAACCTACAACAGAACACCACCACATGCCCACCAGGACGGTGGAAAGGAAAAGACTAAGGACACTTGGTATATCGGAGGGATGACGGACTGTTGGCAATCTTGTACGCTGCCTGAGAGAGGCACGTAGAACCACTTTTATTAGAGCGGTTTAACTTTGTTTGTTTGTTTGTTTGTTTTTTCGAGACAGGGTTTCTCTGTGTAGCCCTGGCTGTCCTGGAACTCACTCTGTAGACCAGGCTGGCCTCGAACTCAGAAATCTGGCTGCCTCTGCCTCCCAAGTGCTGGGTTTAAAGGCGTGCGCCACCACCGCCCAGCCCAGTTTAACTTTCTTAAACTTAAGTTTGGAAGTTGAGGTTTCAGAGTTTTGGATTAGATGTGCTCAGCTAAGGTCTGTGTGAATGATGATGTGCTCAGCTAAGGTCTGTGCAAATGATGATGATGATGATGATGATGATGATGATGATGATGATGATAGACAATATAAACAACAAAACTCAAACCTCCAAAATCTGAAGCTCATCTATTCCCAAGCACTTCGGATAAGGGATATGCTAACCATATGTCCCTCTATGACCCAGAGGTTTCCTGGGCACTGGGAAACAGGAAGGTGTCTCCACAGTAAGTTGTGCTCATAGCAGCTTCATTCAGACAGACACAGGCTGGCCACCACCCAAGTGTCAGTCAGCAGTAAGAAGGAAGTAAATTGGGGGAGAGTCATACAATAGAATGCTGTGCGGCAGCAAAAAAAGTTCAAATTGCAGGGGCACAAGACAGGGTGGGTTTCCAAGCCATAGTGTCGAGTGCTGAAGAAAAATGCCATACTGAATATAAG
Source organism: Mus minutoides (assembly GCA_902729485.2). Lineage (NCBI taxonomy): Eukaryota > Metazoa > Chordata > Mammalia > Rodentia > Muridae > Mus > Mus minutoides. The sequence goes on along the minus strand of LR749802.1, from coordinate 1,450,480 downwards.
CAGACACAAAATAGTATGTATCAAGTAATCTCATTTATACCATTCCATTTGTGTATTTATACATAGTTTCAACATCAGAAAAATAATATATGGTGGCAGAAATTAAACTAGTATCCTAGAATTCCTATAAACACACACACACACACACACACAGTGGGAGTGGGTACTGAATTGGGACACTTTTGGGGTGGTTAACATGTTTTCTACCTTGCTGGAATGTGGGTTCTGCAGTTATATGCATCTGTCAAAGTGAATGAAATAGAACCGTTGAAAATCGGTGATTTTTTTTTTTTTACTCTATGTAAAAGTACATGTCAATTTTTAGAAAGGGCCGAAGAAGTATCTTCTATATTAGGCCAATATTAGGGATAGAACTGTATGAATGTAGCAGAAATATTACAATACAGACTCCCACCAGAAAGCAAAGATCTCTTCCAGACCAAGGAAGGTGGCAGAGTGTTTATGTTCAACCGGCTTGAGGTCTTGGTGGAGGCAGGCTGTGATGGTGACATTAAGTACCTCTGATGGCATTCATTAGATGGAGCCTAGTGTCAGACACTCCTGTACATTCGAAACTTCAGATCTTTTCTGTCAAGCTCCTGCTCCAGACTACACTTTGACAAGCCAGTTTGGTCTGGCCTTACTCAAGGGCGGCCTGACCTAACCCCAACCTCTCACCTTCTGCTCTGGAGCTTCTCTGGTGCCCTGGTGTGGGGTGCAATTGATCATAGATATCCAAGATGGACACGTGAGTCAGGGGCCTTTGGCTGTTGCAAGAGAGAGAGAGAGGGTGGGTTCACACAGTCTTCTTTATCCCTTAGCAGATGCATTCCTGGTGTACGATTCCTAAGTCTCCTTTGGAGCTCCCTGGGGGGAGAGCACCAGTCACCTGCCTGGCGATCGATCTGCTCGGTGATAAATTCCTCCACTAGCCTGGCCTCTCTCTACTTTGTTTTTTCCATCACTTGCTCCTGTTTTCTGGATCCACTTTTCAAATAAAGCGTTTGCATGCAAGTTTGTATCTTAAGCTCTGCTTTCAGAAGAGATGAAGATAAATTTAAAAAGAAAAAAAAAAATGTTTGTAGATCTATACATACACAGTGGTGCCCATCTGCATGCAAATGTTTTCCTTGACGCTAGAACTTTATATAATGCAGATCCTTGCTCAACTGGCTGCTGGCCTGGATGCTGTCCCTTGTATAAATGTGAAAGAGACTGATGGCCTCCTGCTAAGAGTCAGCTCTGGCTAAGGTAAACTCCTTGATGGGAAACATAACCACATAACCTCACAGACCCTCAAGAGCCACTGCCTTTCTTTATAAATAAGGAACTTTGGCTAAGCTGAGCTCAGCCCCAGGAGCATCAGATCACTGTAGCTGCAGGCTACACTGTTAAACTAATAATTGTCCAAAAACTAATCATTGAGGAAGAGGTGAGAGGATGTCACCACTGAGGGGGTGTGCCTACCTTGTCAAAGACAAACCTCAAAGTGTGTGGTATCAATTGTGAGTGGTGAGTATCTTACCCTTGGTGAATTATGATGAAATGCCAAAACAACATGACAGAGAGCACGAGCCAGTGTGTGAGCCTGCCTGTTTCTGTTGCGATTCCTACCGGGTTCTGTGAATTGCTGGATCCTCAACCACTTGAGTGCTGCAGACAGACAGGGGAGTCTGGACTCATCTGGGAGTCAGGTTCACATTGTCCTCGTCCACCACTGCATACAAGGTTCAGAGTTCACAGCTTCTCCTGGAGATTGCTGACTTTGCACTTCTGTATTTCTCCTAAATAGTAAGTCGACTCTTTTCTTTCTTTTCTTCCTTCCTCCCTTTTTTCCTTCCTTCCTTTCTTCCTTCCTTCCTTTCTTCCTTCCTTCCTCATTTCCTTCCTTCCTTTCCTTCTTTCCTTTCCTTCTTTCATTTCTTTCTTTCTTTTTTCCTTCCTTTCTTCCTTGCTTTTCTTCTTGCTTTCCTCCCTCCCTTCTTCCTCCTTTCCTTTCTGCCTACTTCCCTCCCTCTTCCTTTCCCCCTTCTTTTCTGTCTCCTTCTTTCTTGTGTCTTTCTTGCCTCCCTTTCTGCCTACTCCCATCCTTCATTCCTTCCTGTCTTTTTTCTTCCTTCCTTTCTTCTTTCTTTCTTTTTTCTTTTTCTTTTCTTTTCTTCCTTTTCTTCCCTTTCTCTTTCTTTCTTTCTTTCTTTCTTTCTTTCTTTCTTTCTTTCTTTCTTTCTTTTTGGAGAGGGGCTGGAGTTTACAAAGAAAGTAGCCAGTGAAAGGCACATTACAAATACAACAAAACCCATATTCAAAGAGAAAAGTTTATTCAATTTAAACAGCTTGTCACAACAGATCCTCAGCTGACTTGCTAAATATATGTTTTATAATTCTTTATAAGGCATCTGCCAACATTTAGGCGGCGGGGTGGGGGGTATGTATTGGTTTTCCTCTGCAGGAAAGGCTCAAGAAAATAGGGTGAGGGTGTGAAGACAATGACTTAGAAGCATATCGATGAAGCCTGGAAAAATAAGTGAGAAGCAATTCACTCTGCCTCCATGGAGTCAGGCACCAGCTAGCAGTGGAGGCAGCTAGGCTCGGGCAGCTAGCTCCACACGGGCTCTTGAGATGCAGATGATACAGAACTCACCCAGGTGTGTCTCCCCTCCAGCCACTACTCTTGTCTCCACATGGTTCTCACCCCAGATGTAGGCAGCACCAGAGGATGGCCAGTGCACGGAGATGCGACATTGTGTGGAGGAGAAGATGCCGTACACTCCGACATTGTGTGGAGGAGGGAATCCAGTGCACCTCAACGATGTGTGGAGGAGATGCTCCAACCTTGGTGATGCTCTTTCTAGCTTATAGACTAGCCTAAAAGAGCCTCTAGAGTTTTAGTTCAACCATGAAGGACACACATCCTTCAGTAAGGGTATAAACTGCTCATGCCACAAACAGCTCAGACTTCAACAGTAAGAAATATGATCCTCCGTCTGGCTATCTGCAGCCACCCCACCCACCCCACCCCCCTCAGCAGGCACAAGGTCCCACCTTTCCAACTTTGCATGCCATTCCCCACACACACCAGGGGGTTTTACGGCTCCAGCTGTTTTTCATTGTCACAGAACCCCGTTCTTTTCTCGCTCTGTCTTTTTTCCTGACTTCTTGCTGTACCCACATATTCTCTAATCTCAGTTCCCAGAATACCAGAAAGCAAAACCTTGGGGACAGAAGTTTGGTTCGTAGTCCGTAGTCGGGCACACTGGGATACACTAGAATCCAGGTCCTGAGATGATAGAGGCAAGAGGATCAGGTGTTTAAAGCCAGCTTCAGCTAGGTAGCAAGTTCAGGCCAGCCTAGGATACATAAGAACCTTGTCTCAAAAATAAAAGAAGAAAGTTCAGGTGGGCAGCAAGGCATCTTAGTGGATAAAGGCAACTGCCAGTAAACCAGATGGTAAAGTTATATCCTCAGGCTCTGCTCGGCGAAAGAGAAGAATCAACTCCACATACATGCATGGTGTGAGCACACCCATGTGTGTGTATGCATTCCCCAGCTACCATGTACACAAATAAATAAATATAATACATTTCAATTAACAAAAAGCATCGGCATAGTTGTTTCCGTACCTTCACAATATTTACCTCAAGCCCATTTGATTTATTCATTTGAGAAAGAAAATGTTGCCGAGTACTGCCTTGAACAGGATTTGCAAGAATTCAGGCCTATATTCATCTTCAGACTCCAGAAAGTTGCAGCTTGAATCTTAGCAACACCATGGAGAAAGTTCATTCTGTAAAATCTGCAAGCTTTCCCCTCCTGATGAGCTCATGATGACACAGCCTCCTCCCCAGCCTGCCTCACATGCAGGTAGCCTTTCCTGATACAAACACAGACCACATTTCCCAAAGGGAAGCTCATGGTGGCCTACAAATGGGTGAGCGTTTGGACACGGGGACAGCAAAAAAAAAAAAAAGCGGAGGGGTTTCGAGTCAGGACTTTTCAAACTTGTGGAAATGTCCCTTCTGGAAGAGCCTTGGCGCTTCATGCTTTGATCCTAAGTGTGACCTTTGGAATCGAAGGGTGGCGTTGGAAACCGCACAGTTCCTAATGACTCCCAGATCCACAGACCCCCCTCCACATTCTGTTTCTTCCTGTCTTCCTTCTGTTTACACCACAATACCCACTCAGTATTATACACAGAGCATTTACTTCCAGCGAAATCTAGAGGGGAAAAAAGAAGGACCCAGCAGAGAGGCAAAAGCGGAGTTTAAGAAATACTTGCCCTCCGTGAGGAGAAAAAGGGGTGTTCTCCACCATTACAAACAGTGGTCCCTGCAATCCACCACGGAGGTGACTCTGAGAAGCTAGATCTCTCCTGCCACGGCTTCAGCCTGGCAAACTCCTAAAGGCAAGAGAAGCTGTTTCCCAGGAGACCCCAGGATGGAATCCAGCTGTACATGCCACAGGGAGAAAAGCTAAATCTGCCAGGGAAAGGTGGAGCCGAACTGCTCAGTTTGGGAAGGGCGCTCGCAGACAAGCGTAGCTAATTTTAACTTCAGATTCAGCCTACTGACCACTAAACTGTCACCTCACATAGAGCTTGTAACTGAGAAACCACAATTATCCTTTTGAGCATGTGTTTGAGGAAGCACGGGCAACTCGTGGCATTATGGGTGAGACTCTTTAAGACAGGTACACGGGACCGCAATTGGCTCCACTCGTGGATTCCCTACTGAGACCGGAAAGGGAAGCCAGACCCTGGCAGCCCTGGCTGTAAGGGGACCACAAAAAAGGAAGCAGGGACAAAGTGCAAGTTCAAAGACGAGGAACAGAAAGAAGCAAAGACCCTTCACTGGTAGGGTCACTGAAGCCAAGAGGCAGATACAGGGGTGAGTCTGTTGTCCCACTTCTCTGTGTCTCTGACTCTATCTCTGTCTTTGTCTCTGGTCTCTGTCTCCCTCCCTCCCTCACTCTCTTTTTCCTCTGCACAATATGCTGGTTAGTTTTCTGTGAACTTGACACTACAATTATCTGCGAAGAAGGAACCTTTATTGAGAAAATGTCTCCCTTAGACTGGCCTGTAAGCATGTCTGTGGGCGCGTTTTCTTGACTGGTGATTGATGTTAGAGGAACGGGACTACTGCGAGCTGTGCCACCCCTATGCAGGTGAGTTGAGCAAGCCATGAAAAGCCAGCCAGTGAGCAGCACCTCTCCATGGATTCTTTCAGTTCCTGCCTCCAGCTTCCTAACTTAAATTCCTGCCCTGACTTCCCTCAGTGATGAACTGTGACCTAGAAACGGCAAAATGAAATCAACAGTTTCCTCATCCAACTTGAGTTTGGTCAGGTTTTTTTGGTTTTTGGTTTGTTTGTTTGTTTGTTTGTGTTTTTTGTTGTTTGTTTGTTTTTTTAAATCACAGCAACGGAGAAGCAAAGTAGGACACACAGAAAAAGCTTCCCTGGAGCTAATCTGATTCTCTCTTTCCAAAGTCTAAGCCTCAGGCAGCAACACCTGCCTTTTTATCTAGCCCTGGATCCGATCTTTACCTGCAACTTCAGAATACCATGTTTTCCCAATACTTGCTGACGTACTTTGGATTATTAAAGATATTGAACAATTTGTGCTCTGTAGATTCCCTTAAAACCTCTCTAGAAACATCATTCACAGCGGCAGATCCCAGTTTGGGAAGCGCCAAACTCCCTGGAGTCTAACTGTCCCCAGTAATCCCCCAACCCAGGTTCAGAGAGGTGATCGGGCAGTGGCAGGCACTTCTGTTGCTTCCTTCACTGTGCACAGCTTCACTTCTTCCCGTTTAGAAACTCTAGTTAGGGGAAACGCCCACAGGCTTTGCCTTGTTCATAAATACATCCCAGAAGCAGTTTTGAATGGCAGGGGATTGATCATCCAAGACACTGGTTTGTTTTACACAGCCTGAACAGACTTGCGTTTAAAGTGTTTGAGGCATGGCAAAGGGTTCAGGTGCCAGTTCCTACAAATGAAGCCAGATATTAAACCTATATACTGTCAGACATGAAAACAAAATAAAACAAACACACACCAACATGAGGACAGGTGAATTGTTAGAATGAATCGTAAGGATGAGAATCAGCCACTTTATGGAACAGAAGGCACTTATTTGGGGAGGGAGGTGCCATTGGTCGAAACAGGCATGAAGGGGTGAGGAGCTGAGAGGTGACTCAGGAAAACAGAGCAGAGGGCTGGGCTGTTGTAGCTCAGTGGTAGCTTGCTTGCCCCTGGTGCAAGAGGCCTCAAGTTCAATCCCCAGTGTTGCCCAACCTTCACCCCTATTAAAAAGAGAGAGAGAGAGAGAGAGAGAGAGAGAGAGAGAGAGAGAGAGAGAGAAAATGAGGCATTACCAACCCCAGGATTCTATCTGATGATGCCACAAGTACCACAGTGGCCTCTTCCTACCTAGGGCCTAATTAGTCCTCCCAGAGAATCCCACTCTTGAGAAGAATACTCAGGAGTGACACCACAAGTTTGACACCATAAGGTCTGACAAGCTGAGAGAATTCACTTGTCCCAGGATTTCTGTGTTCCCATTTAAACAAAATTAAGCTAGTTCTCTTTTTGCCATGTGGGATCCAGTCTAAGAAACACAATAAATGGCTGAAACCACACACAGTGCCCAACCCTGAATATATTATGGTTTTCTTATGTATACTTTAACTTACAAATTATGTATACTAAATGATTAATAACAATCGCTAGTAACAAACTATATCAATATTATAATATGCAAGAATAAAAGTTATATGTATATGCCTTATTCTCATTGTACTATAGATCTAGAAACTTCTATGTAGAGTTGTTTGGGGTTTTTTTCTCATAAAAGAAGCACTTTATGGCTTCTTTTCGGCATATCCAAATTGTTTGTGCTTTTGGTCAATACTAAGTAAAACAAGAGAGGCTTGAACACACAGAACTATGATGCCATGACGGTTGATATGATATCCTAGACCGCTTTTATGTGACTAATGGGTATGCGGTGTATAAAGCACAAGGATCATGCTATACAATGGGGTGAGGCGTGTCCTGGGTAAATAGAGAGATGCTCTGTGATTTCATCATGCAACTCAGAATGACATGCAATTTAAAAGCCAGCAAAGTGTTTACTTCTAGAACTTTCCATTTCATATTTCTTGGTCATAATCTCAGGTAACAGAAACCATGGAAAGAAATGAAACACTGTGAAAAGTAGGTATGTGGTGGGGGAGGAGACGACTACTGACTCTTTCCTGAGATGTTTTCTCTCTTGAATGAAACAAGAGAAATAAAGCATGAGATTTGGGCCCTTTTCTCTTTGACCTCAGTTGACAAAGCCCTTGTGTTTCTCATCTTCTGTCACTGGTGCTCAGAATGTACTCACAGGTCCTGCAAGCACCAGAATCGCCCAGGAATTTGTAGAATATACATTCCCAGGACTCCCCCTACCCATGCTCAACCCAATCAGACATGCTGGAGATAGTTCTGCAGCTCAGGCTTTCATCAGCACTCTCCATCCTTCTGACACTTGAAACCAATGAGAGGGCCACTGACCCCGGCTGGCTCCCTCCTTTGGGGCTGCACTGTCCACCGTCTCTAGACAAAGGTGGAAGGGCATCAGACTCGCCCCTTACACGGCTCTTTCCCCCTGTGCAAGCCACGAGGCTGGTCTGCTCTTCCTATGTTTTTGATGAGTATGTGTTTAACTTACAGGAGTATTTCTCTCCAAATGGCATGAACATCTTGTGGTTGTTTTTATTTTATTTTATTTTAATTTAGTCATTTCAGGTAAAATCCCCCACATGGCCTGTAACCTGCAGAACTCTGGTGACCGTTCGGATTGTTTGGCAGACAGGAAGTGAGCGGAGTTAACACTATCCAGAAATGAGAGTGATAAACTCTGGTCCTGCTACAGAGAGGAAAAACCAGGCCTGGAGATGCAGAAACTCGAAGGATATGTGCTACAGTGGAGAGGGAAAACCGACACAAACTCAAAGCAAAGCCAGTTCAAATAAACCTCTTCCTTGCCATGTATAAACACATGGAGTACAAGAGCGAATCTTTTGGCCCCAACATGAGGCACAGACCAGATAAGATGGGTTCCCTTTTATTTTTGTGTGCGGGTTGCAGGGAGCCCCATTATAAAGGCATTTCAAATATCTGTTAATGATTTAATTGACTAAGCCTCATTCTCCCCATACTGGGTTTATCTGGACAGAGTTTCCTGCTATTATCTGAATTTGTGGGGGCTTAATGAAGGCTGTGTGTCAGCAAACACTGTTTTAAAAAAAAAAAAAAAAAGGCCATGAGGATAAACTTACAAGGAGCTGACATTCTGTTAGATACGGTGAGGTCACTCATGCCCTGACTTGACTTGAATGTCCGACACAGCTGCATCAAGGAGTCTTCGTGGCTGGAGGCAATGGAGCTGTTAAACCATGTTTGGAGCAGCCATCCTTCCGGCTTGAAACACAATCTAGCTAGTGAAGTTACCTTGCTACTATCCCAGGTAATGGTCAGCCTAGCCCAGGCTGAAAGCTTTTTATACCCTAATATTTTTAGATCCATTTCCTATCAAATTCCTGCAGGGGGTCAGGGCTAGGTTTTATTTCTCTTTGAAAGGGCATACTTGCTTCTAGCGTATTGTGACAGAGCTGAGCTGGGCTGAACTGTGAGATCTGGCTGTCTTTTCCAGAACAATCACTGGAATTCACTCTAAACCAACCAAACCCCTTTTTAACGAGTTCAGGAGAATCAGTGTGTTTGTATTGGCCTGCCTGGCTTTCGAGGCTCTCCGAGCTAGCTGGCCAGCTCAGGCCCGATCGGCAGCCGGGGAAGGCATTAGCCTCCTCTACATTGCTATCCCTGCTATAGGCTTCATGGCCAAGAGGGATGCCAGGGAGTTCAAGCGATTACTTGCTTTAGGGAAACAAAAGCCAGCAGCCCAAGAATCAACGTCCCCAGGAAAAGGTCAATAATCCTTTGTACTGCAATGGATGTAACAAATATTTAAACAAGGATAATGTGAAAATATGTTCAGTCATTTTGATTTATTTCCAACTGCTTGGCTCTACTAAGTAGTTTGCAAATTCAGACTTGATTTCTGCTGACTGGTTCAACCATACCACTTATATTTTCCTTCCTTCTGCTTGCCTTTCAATCATAGCTCACAGTCTCTTCCAAAACGGACCACAAAGTCTAGCACCAGAGATAGTCTCCGTCCGTCCATCAAGTGGCTACATACAGTGTGGTTTCTACAGCGGGGAAACGAAGCCAAGCTTCTGTATAATGCCAAGCCCTGGACAGACAGATCCAAAGCCACAGAGAAAGGCCAGGCCTGATTAATTCCTCCCCTCAGAGCAGTTTCTTCCATTTCCAGGCAGGAGTCTTCTCATGGTGAAGAAGTAGGAGCTACTTTGACTTTTAGAATTGAATCTTTTATTGGGAGGAACCACTAGAGAGTCCCTACATCAGGGCCAGACAGCAGAGGCTGGGTCAGAGGAAGAAGGCTACCCAAGTCAATGTGAGGACACAAACCACAGGATGAGACCAAGCCCAGGATACCCTCCCTCTCACCTTCTGAGCTGTGTGCAAGTAAGCTCACATACGTTCAATTGACCCAAGTATGCTGAGCCACAGAGAGACATTGCTTGGGGCCCTGTTGGCCAGTGAACTCCAATGTCCTTTCTATATAAAAACTTGGCATCAGGTAGAGATCTGAGCTGCAGACCTGTATTTGTGTTCACTTTCATACCAGTCCCCGCTCTCTTCCTCGGGAAATCAATACCCACAGGCAGGAGTGGGAGAAGGCATGCCAGTACCACTTCAAAAGTCACTGGCTACATCCTCACCACCATGCCCACTGATCTTCCAATGAGAAGAAAAGTTACATACTTTAACTCCAGGCTTTTTTTTTCTCGACATGCTACACACCAGTACAGAATCATAGTTTCCTACAAGTGAGCCTTACTGTCCAGTAAGGAGTCTTATAACTCCTCTACGAAGTATACCACACTTATAAGTAGCTTTTGATTCTACCTTCAAATCTTGTGCAGAATGCAAGTTTCATGACAGACTTGCTCCTCTTACTGACAGTTCTATTCCCAGCATTTATAAATGGCACAGCGCATACTCAGAGAGCCTAACAAGTAAAAAGTTTCATGTTATAGGTGAAGGAAATTGATCGCAGGTAAATGAATTAATCTACTCAAGGCTATTCAACTAGTTAGAAGAAAAGTTGTTTTTGAAACAAGGACGTACATTTTATAAATATAATTAGACTCAAAAAGAGACTTATGAGGGACCGGAAACTGGAAGACTCCTTAGGACAGTGGTTCTCAACCTTCCTAATGCTGCAATCCTTTACCCTACGTCCTTATGCTGTGATGACCCCAACCATAAGATTATTTGTTGTTGATCCTTTGTAACTGCATATTTGCTACTGTTATGAATTGCAATGCAAATCGCTGTGTTTTCTGATGGTCTAAAGTGACCCCTGTGAAAGAGTCATGGAACCCTAAAAGAGTTGCAACCCACATATTAAAAACCACTGCTCCAAGGAGTCTGGCAAAGGCCCAGGGAGTTCACAGGTATGTTCCACAATGCCCTGTGACCTCCCTGGCCCTTGAGCTTGTCATATTGAGAACTCACAAAGCTTAAAGCTCTTCATAGATGGAGTATTTTACCTAAGTGACCTTCCTCAACTCTTTCGGGAGACTGGTAACTTTCTGAGCAACAACATCTCCTTTACATTTGTATGGCCTAGGCTGACGCAACTCCAACCCCACAGGAGGAACTCTGGATTCCTCAGAGGAACTGTTAGATGACAACAAGTTCCCCAGGCACAACAACAGTGAGGTGAGTTATTGGGAAATCCACTCAAGACCTCAAAGTATAACCTTCTACAGTAGTGTTCTGGTTAGACATGTTGATATAACAGAAATTGATGAGGGAGAGAACTAAAGACTGCTCTGGGAACAGTTAATAGGCTTTGAGTTCATGAACATTTATGGAACAAAGGATGTTTTCCAGATGCTGGGTCTTCACAGAACCAAGTCATAACTGGAGCTGAGCTCTGCAACATCGAGGGCATGGGGTGGCTGTAAAGCAAAAACATCCCCTCCAGGGACCACATAGTTAGGGGTGGGGGGACCATTACAACCTAGAGTCACAGGGAAACAAAACCAATCCATCAGGAAGCTGTGCCTACTCTTAAGGTAGAAAAGTTAAATGAGCTAGCTTATCATAGGCACAAACAATATTTTCTTCTTTTCTTTTACCTGTAGAAGAGGTTACCCTTCTGAAGAGAAAATATCTGACATTCATATAATCTACTCTGTACTGGGCTATAAATAAATAAATAAATAAATAAATAAATAAATAAATAAATAAATTCTAATTTAGAGGATCTAACAGACTCTTAATGAAAAAGAATAAATCTTCAGGAGTTAGTATCTGAGAACCCTGGACATTGTCTGCAGAGCTGGTTACCTGTGACAACCTATATTTGCCAGCTGGGATTGCCAGGGGGTCAGATATCAGCCCATAAAGTTGCTACCATAATTGATCAGCCCAACGGCAAGGGAAGCATCAATCAGAGTTAGAAGCCTGTGCAGGCAGAGCAGAGGTGGGGGTAGGGGTGGGGGTGGGCCTGCTCGGAAGCCCTGATTCTGAAAACAGCCAGCCGGGATCCCTGGAATTTTCCTGTAGGCTACAGTGGGAGGGCCAGACCAAACCAGGTGTTAGGAGCAGGTGAGGGGCACTAGCTTGCACTCTCATCTATGAAGGATGCAGACAGCTTGCTTCCTGCAAATTGCAGCAACAGGAAATGTAATACTTTGGGAGCTTCGAAGTTTAGGAACCTCTCCTGTAAGTTGTCCGTGTTTGTTGGCAAACACTAAGATGAAGCAAATGTGTACGGACGGACCCGTGGGAGCACGCTGTCATTCCGCCTCACTTTGAGGCTTCCAAAGGCAGCTGGGTGGGTTCATCGTACTCCTGGGCTCCCGGCTTAGAGTCATCATCAGGCAGGGGAGGCTGGCCTCGGGTTCATGCATCCTCTTCCTTTGTTCTAATTGACTTCCTCTGCCCTCTCAATACATTCCAACAGTGCTTACACATTTAATATAGGGCCTGAAGCGAGTAGGCATCTCCATATAATGTTATTTTGTATATGTGTTTAAAGTGTAATCTGTATCCGAGGCGTTGGACTAAGAGCCACATGTCCCCTTTAGTTTCTTAATGTTGTTGTCCCTCTGCGTGCATATGTGCAGGCACTTCTGTGTCACAGTCCACAGCTGGAGGTCAAAGAACAACTGTGGGTGTCAGTCCTCATCTTCCATCTTCCTTGGAGGAAGGCTTGTCTTGTTCACTGAGGCATGCGGCAGGCTAACTAACCATGAACTTCTGGAGACCCTGCAGTCTTCACCTCCACCTTGCCATAGGCACAGCGATTACAGCCGTGTGTCCTCTCGGCAGGACCATCTTTGAATAGATCCTGGGAGTCCAAATTCAGGTCCTTATTCTCCTGTGGCAAGTGCCTTACCCACTGGTCCCCATTTTTCCCTCTTTTAAAATTTCCCTTCTACCATATGGGTCCCAAGTATCGAACACAGTCAGGCTTCGTGGCAAGCCCCCTTGTCTGCTGAGCCATCTCGCCAGCCCCAATATGCTTTATTTAACCATTTCCTCTCTAGTCGAAACACACGGACTCCATTTCTTCACAGCACAGGTAGTAGGGCAGCAAGCATTTGCAACCGGGCCTTTCTTTCTTTGGACCCATACAAAGACTTTTCTTCTGCGATTGCACATAAGTAGGATTGTTAGATAACCCTGTCCCAGCTGCTCTCCCTCGGAGCTGAATCAATTTCTTCCTACCACAAACAAAGGGCTTCTGTTACCCTGCACACCACCAGCCCCATGATAGAAATTAGATATAATTTTGTCAGTTAAAATATGTAGAGAATTTTATCTTGCTCCTGTTTAACTTTAATATCTCTGAACATTACTGGATTTGGGAACCTCTTCATTGGGTTCTTAGCCATTCACATTTGTCTCCTGTGAACTAGCCTTAGCATCGGCTAAAGCAGTGGTTCTCAACCTGTGGATCGAGATCTCTTTGGGGGGTTAAATGGTCCTTTCACAGAGGTCACCTAAGACCATTAGAAAACATAGATATTTACATTATGATTTATAACTAGCAAAATTCCAGTTCTGAAGTAACAATGAGAACAATTTTATGGCCGGGGGTCATCACAGCAGGAGAAACTGTATTAAAGGGCTGCAGCATTAGGAAGGTTGAGAACCGATGCTCTAGAAGCTATGTTTCATTTTTTTCTACTGACAGAATTCTTAGCATACTAGTTACTTGGTCTTTGGTCTGGGGGGATTGGCTGCTTTTGTAATGATGGTTGGCTGGTTGGTTGTCTCTTTTTAGTGAGACAAGCCTTACTCTACAGCCCAGACTTGTTTCTAACCCATGATCCTCCTGCATCAGCTTCCTGAGCACCAGGGTGACAGGTTTGCTCCACACCCAATTGTGCACTGGCCCAGAACAATGCAAAGCATTTCCTCAGACTCTCAGTTATAATTTTGTCTTTACTGTTAGCTGTATGTCAGTGTATTCTGACTAAGTAGGCTGTCCAGCAAGCCCCAGGGATCTGCCTGTTTCTGCCTCCCTAGTCCTGGGATTGCAAGCTTGCACCCGCCTGGTTTGTATGTGGGTTCTGAGAATGGAATGGAACTCCTCATGCTTGCATGACAAACACTGTATGAACTGAGCTATCTCTCCAGATCTATGCTGTCTCTGTATGAACAACTCTTTCTATTATGTATATGTATTATATATATATATATATATAATGTGTGTGTGTGTGTGTGTGTGTGTGTGTATTATGTATATGTGATCAGCCATTGTTTGCACTTGGAGGAAAGAAGTCAACATTAGGAGATGTCTTTAATCTGCCTCCACTTTAGTTTTGGTGAGAGCATCTCTCACTAAACCCAGAGCTCGCTGCTTTGTCTGGGCTGCCAGCACCGCAGGTTCTGGTCACCTGACAGTCTGCTAAGGAAGCCAGTCTTCCCTCTAGGTCCACTCTTTCTTCTCAGCATTCTAGACAAACTTCCCACCCACCCAGGGTCACTTTATATGTGGTGCAAGGCATGGGTAAGATTTCCTTTTCTCTATGTAGTGAGTTCATTTTCCCAACATTTTGGTTTGGTTAAATCATCATTGTCCATTGACCTATGACCAAGGACTCTAAAGGACTAAGTCTATCAGTTCTTCTGTTCCATGGGTTTATGTATGATTTTGTAACAAGACACTCTTTACTTCCTATGTGATTGTACTTTCTCAGTACAGAATCTGGTATCTGGTTGTGGTATGTTGATTTTCCCCATCTTTCCCCAAGGTAATTTAGCTATTCATGAACCTATGACTTCTGTAGATGGACTGACATTTCCACACTCTTCAAAAGGTATCAACTGGGTGTTTGTTTGGTTGGTTTAGTTTGTTTTAATCATACTAAAATGGTAGATATGTTTGGGGTGAACTGACAGTTTTCAAATATTAATGTCTCCCTTTCATAAGCTGGAGGTATATCATTATAGACCCCCTGAGAAGCCTAAGCAGATTGCTAACTTTTCTTGCTGTTAAGAAGGCACTGTGTTTTATTCTGTGGTTTCTGGTTTCTCTGATGGTGTTGGGAGAGGCAGAGTTGAGCTGTCTCCTGCAAATTCCCCGAGCCCCTTATTCCAATCTTCTGTTGATTAAGCTAGATCTGTGTTTATGTCACAGCCTCAGCAAATGCCTCCCTCTCAGTCACTAAACTGTCATTGTTTAGATTGCTTTCATCCTATGGAGCTGACCAGACCCTTGCATAGCATGTTCCGCAGCGCTGGTAGTGGCAGCAACAACAAATGTTCCTTGAAGGAACTGAGTCCAAAGCCAAACATCTGTTATCAGCTGCAAGCTAGAGGCATAAATCCTCATCTTTACCCCATGAAGGGGACATGGGTTTCTACACGATTTTATTTTAAGTTGGTGTCAAACTTTGCAAAGTATTTTTTTAAACATCTTCTTTGTGAGTGTGTAGTATATGTGTCTGTTATATATGTGTATATGACTGCTCATCAGCCTCTTCATTATGTTACCGTTTCTTCTTTCATGGATTCAGATATTTCATGATTTTCCAGAAAGTACAAGTCTCATGGAAAACTCCATGTCCTCTGGTTTGGTTTGGTTTTTTAAATCTATGGATGGGTAATTTTTGTAATAGTCTTTTATGGTTGGTTTGGTTTGGTTTGGTTTGATTTGGTTTGGTTTTTGCTACTTTATTTCCTTCTCTTTCTTTCTGTGCCTGTAGTATTTACTTTGTGTCTCTGTCAGTGCCGATAGAGAGGAGGACTTTCATCCACATTTTCTAGCAGGTCTAGGTCCCTTGCCTCCCGTCCTAGCTACTCTATGTCTCCTCTGAGGTGACTCTCCCTTCCTATGTCTCTCTAGGTTCACACCTTCTCTTTTAAGCTCTCCAGTTAAATCTCTTGTGGTCCACCTTCCTCATTTTCAAACAAATGCTTCTATTGCTAATCCTCCATGTGATACTCTTCTAGAGGTATTACAATATTTTTTTTAAAAACTTTCCTGTTTTCTGTTTATAATTTCTCTTTATGACTCTTGTTTTAACCTGGATTGATTTGATGCCGGATATTTGGGCCTTATCACTGCCATCACTGCCATCATTGTCATCATCATCATTATTCCTTTGACACAGATTATTCATTTGCTTGCATTGTTACTGAAGACCATATTCTGCATTGAATAGGATTTCATGTATTGTCTAAGACTCCTTAGAGGCCTAAAAAAAAATTGGTGGTTTGGGATGAACAGTCCAGTTTCAAACACACAAGTTGTCTCTCCAGTTTGTAGTGTACAAAAGCTAATACAGCTGGGTGGTAATGATGCCTTTAACCCCAGCACTCAGGAGGCAGAGGCAGGCAGATCTCTGAATTCAAAGCCAGCCTGAGCTACAAAGCAAGTTCCAGAATGCTCAGGGCCACACAGAGAAACCCTGTCTCAAAAAAAAAAAAAAAAAAAAGACCCAAAACAAACAAAGAGACAAAACCAAGACAACAACAATAAATTTTGATGCATATTCATCAGTTTCTAGGCTGGTAATATTATTCAAGGATCTTATATCTAACATTAGCTCATCTTTAGACCACTTAGCCCATCAGTTTGAGAGCACAGCTTTAAGATTGTGTCTATAACTGTTGGCTTGTCTAATTCTTTTCAGAATTTTATCACTTTAGTATTTTAATGCAATCTTGCCCATGCCTTTGTGCTTGTTGTGATTAGTCATTACTATTACATTTGTGTGTGTGTGACATATCTCTTTGACTCTCTGTGAGTTTTGTCTCTGATTTTATAGATAGGAATATTCCTGTTCCAGATCCCTTTCGTTCAGGCTTGGCTGTTAGGCATTTTCCATCCTTTTGTTATTCTCCCAATGGAATTATTCTCTATCGCTCTTCTCTTTCTAACAAAATGTTGCTGATTCTTATGTTCTATGTCCCATCTGGGTTCTCCTGTCCTGATGGTGATGTATATGTATTGTAATTCACTTACTTTAGGACTTATGTCTGCCTTTCTCTTTATTTTTTTCCTATCTATTGAATTTCTTCTCTTTTCCTGTCCTACATTTGATTGACCAAACTCAGTGCCTGCTTGACACTTACACATTCTGTTTTTGTTTTCTGACAGTTGGCCTTTCCTTCTCAAGATCCTTACTTATGATCCTGCCCCATCTCTCTCACGAACTTACAAGTGCTTACACCTCATGCTGAACAAACACCGTGACATGCCCTCACTCGCCTCTTCTCTCACCCTTGCCCCATTCCCTACCTCCTCACTAAGATCAGTTTGTCTCCGAGTTCTCATGTGTCATGTGCATCAACGATGATGTCGGGCATCAGTTTCCCTTCTGGAGGTGGAAGACTTTAAAGAGGCTTCTCAAGGCTGTGCCTTCATGAAACAAATAAACTTGAAAGTGTAGATGCCAGAGAATAAACTGCTTTATTCTTGTTGAGCCCAGTACAGTTGTTGACTCAGAGGCAATTAACAACTGTAAAGTTACCACATGAATGGTCATCAAATCATCACAGAGGGCATCAGCCTCCGGGAGCCTCGTGGGTGAGAAGAGAGTATTTCACCATTCCCAGGAGACAAATATTCCACGGCTCTGCTTCAACCAAAGGTGCTCAGGTTCCCAAGTCCCAAACCACAACCTTCTGAATGCCTGGCACCGGTGTTCAGAGAGAATCCCCAGGGAAGGTGCCCATAAAGCAAATGTGTATAAACCCAGGAGCACCCATCACCATAGACAGCAAGCTGTAAGAAGAGGCATCGGGAAAGCATGACTCAGACACAGCCCGGCCCTGAGGCTTGGTTTAGACCTGGCTGGAGCACAGTCTGTACAGATGGCTGCTTTTGATCCTCCTTTTCTCTGAAAATTTATGGGTATTCCTTTTCTCTTAAGGTTTGTTTTTTACTGATGTGTATATGTCAGTGTAAGTGTATGTCATGTGAGTGTAGGGGACTGCAGAGGCCAGAAGAGGGCTGAGCTGGAGGTCCAGGCAATTGTGAGCTGCCCAATGTGGGTGCTGGGAACTGAATCCAGCTCTTGAGAGTAGCCCACCCATGCATGCAGCCCTCCCTGGTTCTGATTGGGGTGTCCCTCCCCATACCTGATACTGCCCCTCCTCTTCTCCTCTCCCCTCCCCTCTCGCACCCAGTTTCCTCCCTTCCACTGAGTTATCTCTCCAACCACAAATTATGGGTATTCTGAGAGATACATTTTATTCAATATTTATGAAAGCTCTGTCATCAGGTGGGAAGGCATCTCTTGAGATATATACATCTTAATTCTTTAATAGCAGCTTAACTACACTAGTACCTTTGTTTCTCAGAGCTGTGGTACTCATTAGAGCTGTCCACAGGCATTCTGATTTGCCTTCTTTTAAGTACCCAGGGGACTGTCCCTCCTTCCCCATCCTCATGTGTCCTACTTTGGCCAACAGAAGGTATGAGGAAATAAATGATGGATGTTCTTTAGGAAACTTCTGTGCCAGTGTAGGGTACGTAGCAATCACTTCTCCCTGCCATGAAAACTGTGACACACCGCAATGGAGCCCCCAGTAACCCCAGAGAGCACTGTCATCGCTGGCCCCCACAGGATATATGGCATGAGTGAAAAATAAGTTAATGATACATTGATCTACTGGGACATGGAGGATTATCTGTTACCAGGTCCATCTTGTTACCAAGTCATCATCTTGACTGAAAAGGAGTGATACACTAGAAATTTCTTTAGCTGCTGTCTGGTACAACTCCAGGTAAAGACATTTATGCTGCATTTTTATTCTACAGGAATTGCATGCACCGAGCACAGCCATTCACTCTACAGTGTGTATTCCCAAATTTGGGCAACACTTTTTTATTTTAATTCTGTCAAGTTTAGCTCATGAATAGGGACAGTATTACTATGGTATAATTTTATGCCTAAAATAAGAAAATAATTTAATTTATTCCAGATGGGCTTTTTGTTAAAGTTCTATGGCTCCCAGTAGGGTAGTGGTGCTCAACCAATATGGGGGTAGAAGGTAGCTTGCCCCCACCCCCAGGGGACACTTAGAAATGTCTAGAGACACTTTGAGCTGCCCCAGGAGACACTTGGAGATGTCTGGAGACACTCTGAGCTGTCGTCATCTGCAGATGCTGCAAGCTCATGGTACACGGAGGTCAGGGATCCAGGATACTGAGCTAAGCACAGGTGGCCTTATAGCAATGAGTCAATCTGTTCCAAAGCCTCCCTCCCTCGGTGGTGTCATTGTAGAGAAGACTTGCATGAAGGAAAAAGAATAGTCCTCCGCCGCCGGTAGCTCATCTTCCCTCACGTGGACTGCTGGGAGCAAAAGGAAAGATGGATGATGGTTAATAGTGATTGTTAGTTTGACAGGACCTGGCATCACCAGCATCATGAGGTATGGCACTATCCTGTGGGCTGGGGTCCCAGTTTGCATAAGAAAGAAAAAGACTTAATGAGCACCAGCACTTCTACTTCCTGACTGTGGATACAATATAACCACCTGACCTGCTACAATGGACCAGGTCCTCTTGACTGTGGATACAATATAACCACCTGACCTGCTACAATGGACCAGGTTCCCCTTGACTATGAATACAATATAACCACCTGACCTGCTACAATAGACCAGGTCCCTTGACTATGGATACAATATAACTGCCTGACCTGCTATAATGGTCCAGGTCCCCTTGACTGTGGATACAATATAACCACCTGACCTGCTACCTGACCAGGTAATGGACCAGGTCCCCTTGAACTACAAGCTAAAATAAACTCTTCTTCCCTGTGTTGCTGAATGCAAGTGCTCAACTTGACAAAATCCAGAATCACTGGGGAATTTGGCCTATGGACATGCTTGTGGGGATTGTCCCAGTTATGTTATTGACATGGAGAACCTCTCTTAATCGTGGGCATCACCATTCCCTAAGCAAGAGGGTTCTGGACTATAGAAAATGGAGAAAACAAGTTGAGCATCAACCGTGCATGCAGCCCTCCCTGGTTCTGATTGGGGTGCCCCTCCCCGTACCTGATATTGTCCCTCCTCTTCTCCTCTCCCCTCCCCTTTCCCAGCCAGTTTCCTCCCTTCGTCCACCTCCTGTGATTATTTAGTTCCCCTTCTAAGTGGATTTTAGGTATCCACACTTGGGCCGTCCTTCTTGTAAAGCTTGCTATGGTCTGTGAGTTGTGCCATGGGTATTTTGAAATTTCTGATATCCACTAATCAGTGAGTACATACCATGGATGTTCTTTGGGGTCTGGGTTACCTCACTCAGGATGATATTTTTTAGTTCCATCCATTGGCCTACAAAATTCATAATGTTCCCATGTTTAATAGCTGAATTGTATATCTATTGTATAAATGAACCACATTTTCTGTATCCATTCTTTGGTTGTGGGTTCTTTCCAGCTTCTGGCTATTACAAATAATGCTGCTATGAACATAGTGGAATTGTGATATGGTGTGTGGTATGGTGGAGCATCTTTTGGGTGTATTCCCAGGAATGGTATAGCTGGATCTCCAGGTAGAGCTATCTTCAATTTTCTGAGGAACCAACAGATTGTTTTCCAGAATGGTTGTGCCAGCTTGCAGCACCACCAACAATGGAGAAGTGTTCCTCTTTCTCCACATCCTCACCAGCATGTACTGTTGCTTGAATTTTTGATCTTAGCCATTCTGATTGGTGTAAGGTGGAATCTCAGGGTGGTTTTGATTTGCATTTCCCTGATAACTAAGGACGTTGAACATTTCTTTAAGTGCTTCTCAACCATTCAAGATTCCTCTGTCAAGAATTTTCTGTTTCGCTCTGTATCCCATTTTTTAATTGAGTTATTTGGGTTTTTTGGAGTCTAACATCTTGAGTTCTTTGTATATTTTGGATATTAGCCCTCGATTGCAGGTGTGCTGTGACCGGCTGCTTCATACTCCTGCTGTTTTGACTGATCTGCTTGAATTGTAAACTAAAGTAAACTCTTTTTCTTTTAAGTTGCTTTTGCCAGAGTATTTTGCCATGGCAACAGGGAAATAAGCCAGAGCACTCTCCTAGGGTGCTTCTTACCAGGCATTCGGGCACAGCAATGAGAAAAATAACCAATATAGGAGAGGAAAGACTAAGGAAGCTTTGAGGGCAAAGGACCCTTTCCCAACTGTCTTTCTCAGGGTATAGGGTATAGCCACTAGACACCCAGTGGTGAAGGCTGCCACATACTAGTTCAGGAGACAAGGTTAATGTCAACAGTGACCAATCCTGTCAGCATAAGGTGTCCTTGATACAACTGATATGGCATGATGAGCAAGAATCTACAAGATGCCCCGATGCTACCCCTTCATGCTGCCAAAGCCATCAGAACTAAGGGAATTCTAAGGACTGTGTCAGCAAAGGTAAGCCAGGGATGTGTCGGCTAACTGGTCTTCTGATTCAGACCTGGACAGGAAATAAAAGAACAGCTGATGGGAGTTAAAAACCTATGTGCAAAAGACAGATTTCTCTTAATAATTATATATCGACACAGACTACTTCGCTGTGGCAAATGTACTGCACTAATGTGAGATATTAATAATATGGGGAAATAAATGGGTATGGGAATATCAAAACACAACTAATTTCTGCAACAATTTTTAAAGCTGAAAAGACTAGGAAATAAGGTTCTGTTTGTCCTTCTTTGGTTTTGAGACATGGTCTCTATCCCAGGTTGACCTGGAACTCCTTAAGTAGCCAAAGATGACCTTGAATTTCTGACCCTTCTGCTGCCACCTCCTAAGTGTTAAGATTACTGGCATGTAGGGAGAGAACTGATCTTCCTCAGGGGAGAGTACACCAATTGATTGTCCAGTGCCAAGCGATCAATCTGGAAATACATATACAAGTAACATTATATGAACTCAACAAGTTATATTTGGGAATAAATGTGTATATACACATACATATATGCACGTGATAACAAATGATAAAAAAAAGAGGCCATGAATTTGCAGGAGAGTGGGAGGAGTCTATGGGAGCATTTGGAGGGAGAAAAGGGAAAGGAGGCTTATTGTAATTAAAATACAAACTAAAAAATCAACAAGCAGAAAGGCTACAAGCAGGTGCTACCACACCCCATTATGGAGGGCTGGGAATGAAAATGTGAGGCTTTCTGCATGCTAGTCAGGCGCTCTACCACCAGAGCTACATTCCCAGCCTACACTGTGATGCCCATTTCAAGAAAGATGGTATGAATAATGTAGGTGAACTATGATGAATTATCTAGCAGTTTCAAAGGTCTACACTTAATTGCTCCTAAGGAGACATTACAGATCTACAGAAGGAGCTGGACAGGTTATTGATCATTCATCAAGTTCAATTCATAGACATTCTTTCTGAAGACAAGACAATAAGCCTGTCTTGTTAATCCAATTTCCATTGCTATGATAAAATACCTGAATGAAACAACGTCTGGGAGGAAAGGTTTCTTTGCACCCAGAGTTTTGAGGATCCAGTTCATTGTGGGTAGAAGAAGGGAGGGGTGAGGCAGGGCATCTCCCCTTAAGAAAGCCAGAAAACAGAAAGGGAGTGGTTTTTCTTTGTTCCCTTGTGCTAGATCAGGGCTCCCAGCCTAGGGAATGACACTGCCCATATTCAGAGAGGATCTTCCTCTCATCCTTATCTCTCTCTGTAGACACTCTCAAAGACACACCCAGAGGTGGATTTTACAGATCTTATAGGAATTTATCAATCCAACCAAGTTGACAAAATTTGACATCACACTTGTCATTGACCAAACACAGTATAACATGAAGAAGGAGTCAAAGAAAACATGGGCTGTAATAGGGCAGCAATCTACTTGAACATCGGTGCAAGGAGATTGAACAAATCTAGATAGTATATGATAAAATAATGTAAAGGGTAGCTTTCAAGTTGACTTCTGTTGAATTAATAGCCTACAAAAGTCTGGATCACATCAGTTCTCATTTCTCCCAGCTGGCTTTTAAACTATAATTAAAGAGTAAAACACTTTCACACAAGTCTTCTTAAAAATCTAGCACACAGGAGGCCGAGGAGATGGCTCAGTGGTTAAAACATAAGGGTAAGAATATGGATCTCCAAAACACACATAAACACACATAAATTACAAGTGGCTGCCCTGGCCAACTGTAATTTTAGCCATAGAAGGTGGAGATGAGGGGTTCTTAGTACCATGCTAGCTATTGAGACTAAAGTAGTCATACTGGCATGCTCTGGGTTTGGTTGAGAGAACTGGCTCAATAAACAAGGAACAATTTGTGATTCTAACACCAACCAGAAGCTTCTACATACATGAGCACATATATAAATACACCACACACACACACACACACACACACACACACACATGTACATATGTACCCACATACATGGAAGCATTCAGATACATGCGCACCAGTCACACACATGTGAAGATGGTAAAAGAAAAAAAAATGTTTTGAATGTAACACAAAGTATACCCAAAACACATGTGTTCACACAAAGTTTAAAAACAGCATCTCCCTCCACCTGTGCACACGTGGATGGGACAGACAGCAGCATTCATTGGGAGGGGCAGAGCTTCAGGTTTGCCTTTTGCAAAGCTGTATCTTGCCTTGCAAATATGCAGATGTGCAAACACAGTTTCTTCACAGACAAAGCTGAGTGGAGCTGGGGGCATGGGTAGTGGAGGTGAAGGCATGGATGTTGGGGAGACGGGTAGTGGGGGGGGAGGGGGGATCTGGATGGTGAAGGGGCACAGGTGGGAGGGGGGATGGGTGGGACAGGTGGTGGTTGGAGCATTTGAGAAGGTTAAGATATTGCCTGGTACTTGGCAATTTCTAGTAAATGTGTGCTTAATGTGCTCTGTCTCTCGGAGTCTCTTTTTCCATTATACTGGTTCTAGCTTGTCCTCACCAACCTTACAAGATGACTCATTCCAGAAACAATTCAGACTGCCTACTCTTCTGTGTGCTCATCCCGTCCACCTGGGCCCACACCCTTCTCTTCTGGAACCTTCCACACACCTGTCCCCTCCAGCGCACCAGACGGGATGAATCTTTACTCTCGTCCCCAGGGCCTATAGTCACATGCTTCTCTCAATAGTTATTAAGCCATGAGTAATTGCTGCTTTTTTTCCCCCCTTCACTAACATGTTTTTATTGGGGCAAAATTGACATTAGAAGTGAGTCATTTCTAATGCATCACTCGGTGATATTAAGTGCATTCACAAGGCTGTTACTCCAGTGCCGTGAATTCTAGAATTGTTCATCTCTCCTAAATGCTGCCCTATTGCCTCTAAGCAGTCCCTTTCCCTTCCCACGTGCCCTCCTTCCTAGAAAACTTTTAACCTATGGGTTTGCCCATCCATGATATTTTGTGTAAACAAAGCCATCCCATATGTGACTAGTTGTGTCTGGTTTCCTTCAACACATTGTAGTGTGTATTGGTGCTGTATGCTCTCCTTGGTCAAGTCACATTCCAGGTTATGGATATGCTACATTTTGTACCATTCATCTCATGATGGGTGTGTGGCTGTTGTTGTAAATATACCACTGTGTGTTTGTTTGTGTGTGTGTGAGAGAGAGAGAGAGAGAGAGAGAGAGAGAGAGCACCTGAGTCTATAGCCAGAAGTAGAATTGACAGGTTACATGCCAGTTTTAGTTTTTGCTTTTGAAGAATCCTCTTATTTTTCCCCTTGGTAGCTGTACAATTTTACACTCTCATGAGCAGTACATGAGTTTTAATTTATCCATATCATTGTCAACATGTCAACTTGCATTATTGCTGTTGTTATTATTATTATTATTACCCTCCAAGTGTGTATGAAGTGGTTTCTTGTGTGGTTTTGATTAGTATTTCTGTAATGATTAAATATGTTGAGCATGTCTACGTGTGTGTACACATTAGCCATTTGTGTATCTTCTTTGGGGAAAACATATTGGTACTGTGTGTTCTGGGAATCTTATCCTCCAGGTCAGTTCAAGAATGCTCCTCCTATGTGGGTCTTCAGTGCAAACACCAGCCACAAGTACACAGCTGGCCCTCTAAGGGGAAGAAATATTCCACCCACTTTAAAAGTGGGCCCACTAATAGTACACTTTCCCCTAGGAACCAGGATTTATCTCAGCCCTACATGGCATGTCTATATATCATATCGAGGCTTAGAGATCTACGTGAAAGAGGAGGAAAGAAAGAGCCTTTTCCAGATACAACAGGACAGATGTACATACAAACTCTGAAAGACTGTGACAGAGTGCACAAGGCCTGCTCAAGCTACAGCCAGACAAAAATCCCAGCATAGAGGAGGGGAAGAGGCCACAAAGTCTTACCCTTGCCAAGGAGCTATAGGCATTTAATTGCTGCTGGATGAGAAAAAGTCAGCTTCCTTCAATAGAGTGATTGTGGGTATACAAACCACTCTCTAGGGCAGGCCCCACACCTGGATGTAGTTGGACAATATAAAGCAGGATCCATGTTTTCTTCTGTCTGTTTGAGAGAGAGAGACAGAGACAGAGACAGACAGACAGACAGAGAGCATGAAGTTGGATGAGTAAGAAGGTGGGGAAGGATATTTGGGAGGAGTCAGGAGGATGAATGAATATAGCCAAAGTATATGGTATGAAATTCTTAAGGAATACATAAAAGTATTATTTTTAATGTACTTAATGAAGATGTGTCCTCAAGATTTGAGTAAAGAGAAAACAAGAGAGACACGCTAAGGGCAAGAGCTATAGGAATAGGGATGCAAAAGATCTCTAGGAAAGGAAAGATCATAACAGTGGCCACTGTCTGAAACGTAAGGTAACAGAAAATTAATAAGAACAAGGGAGATTGTATATATTTATTTATAAAATGTATATATACAATCTTCCTTAGTTCTTATTTATTTTGTTATACGAGTGTGTTTGTGTGTTTATGTGTGTGTGTGTGTGTGTGTGTGTGTGTGTGTGTGTAATGCCATGATAAAATCCATTACTTTGATTGCTAACTTAAAAACTAATTTTAAGACATTTTTTAAAAGGTAAAAGAAACTTCCAAAACCTGGAATAAAAAATAGCGAGCAGAATTTGCTCCCAAGTACACAGTGCCCTGTAGTATCTCTGTCAGATTATCTGCTCATGGGTACAAGACTCAGATCCTGAGCTCACATACTGGGAATGTCAGGCTAGACACCTGGAAAGACAGCTGTGCACTGGGCACAAGAACGCCAGCCTCAGAGACCTCACATCTGACTCAGGTCCCGTTCCTGCTTGCCCCACCTGAATCTGCTGAGTCCAGGGATGTCTCTCCTCCCCTGCTTCCTTCTGCTCCCCCTCCTCCTCTTCGTCCTCCTCCTTTTGCCTCTCCTTTTTCTCCTTCTCCTCTGCTCCCCTTCGCCTGTGAGGTTAATGGGAATGTAACATGTGGAAATGAAAACAATATGGACTCTCCCAGGATTCTCCTAAAAGACTCAAGCCATCGGATGGAAGGAAGGAGGTGGAGGACAGCTCTTCTCTCCTCCCTGCCTCTGCTTGCACTTGGCCTCCCACTGTCTTACACATCCAAGAGTTGGGGCTGAAACACTCTCCCACTGGCTCCATTTTTTTCCTTTGCTTGTTTGATTAAATAGCCACAGGGACTTTTTTTTTTAATTCTCTCTAATAGCAGTGAGCTTCAGATCATGGCTATGAACACAAGTGCCCAAGCATATTTGTATTCCTGGGTCACATTACAAGGCCTTTCGCAAACACGATCTCTTTTATTCTACTCAAAAACACATGAGGTGCTAGCTTCGACAGCACATATACTAAAATTGGAATGATAGGAGAAGATTAGCATGGCCCCTGCGCAAGGATGACTGACACGCAAATTCGTGAAGTGTTACCGGGCAGTGGTGGCACACACCTTTAATCCCAACACTCGGGAGGCAGAGGCAGGCAGATTTCTGAGTTCGAGGCCAGCCTGGTCTACAGAGTTCCAGGACAGAAACCCTGTCAAAAAAAAGAAAGAAAGAAAGAAAGAAAGAAAGAAAGAAAGAAAGAAAGAAAGAAAGAAAAGAAAAGAAAAGAAAAGAAAAGAAAAGAAAAGAAAAGAAAAGAAAAGAAAAGAAAAGAAAAGAAAGAGAGAGCACACAAGGTGTGCAAAACCAACTCTAGCATAGAGACAGGAAAGGATACAGGGTGAGATGTGAGACTGGAGAAAGGCCTCAGCCACACACCAGCCTCCTGTGAGGACTGGAGGTCAGACCCTCAGAGCTTACATAAACAAACACTGTGGGTGTGGCAGCCCACCTGTAATTCCCAGCAAGTAGATCTCACAGCAGACTTGCTATCTGGGCAAAGGAAGCAGCAAGAGACAGCAAGATGAGTATGGGGTCAGCAAGGGAGCCTGTCTCAACAGATAAGACTGAGAGGGGTGGAGGAAGGCATCCTGATTAACCTCAGACCTGCAGGGTACATACACACATGTGTGCCCACACACATAAACACACAAACATGTATGCAAGTATACCAGAGATACATATACATACATGCATGCATACATATACATACATACATGCATACATATACATACATACATACATACATACATACATACATACATATGCAAAAATGAGAAAAGAGGTGACTTGCCCAAGTTCATACCACTTCAAGGTAACAAAGTCAAGATGGCATCTTAGCCCTTCGGCTTTGAAAGCTGCAAAAAATACTAACTCACAAGAAATTATAAGAATACGTTTTGTATTAATTAACAAGATCAAGTTGTGCAGCGTCACTATTTCTTTAGCAAGCTAAAAATAGTTAATTAAATTTTGGTGAATGAAACTCCCTGCTTTAGTCTCCAATGCTCTCAACTTTTTTTTAATGTTTAATTTTAGATGCCGATTTCTTGGCAACTAGTCCAAACAAAATGTCAAACCCAAGCTGTACCCTTGATGAAATGACCCCACCCCCTACCCCCTAAGAATAGGCCACGGGCAAATTGTTCCACATTGTGCTCAATGACCAGGGACACGGCTGGCAGAAAGCACCACAGAAAGTTTTTCTATTTGTCAAGATGGCTTCGTGCTTGCTCCTCGTGGGTTGCTCTTAATAACTCAGTCACGCACGGCTCAGCAGTATATTGCTTCCACAGTGCTAATTTAAACCATGTCAGCGTGCTCGCCGTGGGACTGACAATAGCCAAACAACAACAGCAAAAAGTTCATTCTTCAAATTAAGCGTGTGCTATTCATCTGCAAGCCCCCTGCCTGAGTTAGTTAAAATTTTTCTTTGTCTCTTTCTCTCTTCTTCTTCCTCCCTCCCTCATGCTTCCCCCACTCAATGTCCACCCTCCCCTCTCACTTCCTCTTCTCTTTCTCTCTCTGTGTCTTTCTGTCTATCTGTCTCTCCATCTGTCTACCTGTGTGTGTCTCTCTATGTTTGAGTCTGTTTCTCTTTCTGTGTGTGTGGTGTGACTCTCTCTCTCTCTCTCTCTGTCTCTCTCTCTCTCTCTCTGCACATGTTGGATAATTTCCAAGCATCTAACATACACTTTACTGAAACAGGCT
This sequence comes from Mus minutoides, assembly GCA_902729485.2. Lineage (NCBI taxonomy): Eukaryota > Metazoa > Chordata > Mammalia > Rodentia > Muridae > Mus > Mus minutoides. Next base: position 1,422,329 of record LR749802.1, on the reverse strand, counting down.
GCATAGACCACACACACACACACACACAAATGGCCTGAATAAGTCGAGCACATAAGCAACAGCCAGTCGAGTGCAGAGAATGTTTAAACTTGAGAGAAAAAACAATAAATTCAAGCAGAGCCTTTCTTCTCAAGTGATTCCTTATTGAGGCTTCTGCTCTGAATTAGAAGGAGGCTGTGTCAGGGTGGCAGTGGACATATCTGGGGCCCACCCTGAACTCTCTCTGCAGAACAAGTGGTTCCCTGGGAAGAGACCGCCCTGGGAAATAGCCTGCTGAGGTTGTGCAACAAACGAGTCAGAGTTTAGACTAGATCATCTTCCAATTCTCCAGTACAGCCTTTAAATCTTTAAGAAAGGCAAACCTCTGGGGCTTATGGTTTAAAGGTTTGAAGCTTTCGTCTTCCAGGTTTTCAAAGTCCATCTCTCCTTCTCACCTCGCTTGCCAGTATGAGATCCCAGACATGGCGACTCTCGGCCACTCCTCTCCCCCTGAAACTGGAATTTGGCATTGTGTCCTACAAGGTCCATGTGGCCAGGATCCTGCCAGTAGCCCGGGGTCTCCTCCCTTGGCCCAGAGCTCCAGCTACCCTTGGTTCCTGCTTCATCTGCCCTCCACCCCACCCCCAATCTCCACTGACCATGGGTGCTGCCTGGAGCTTTTCCTCAGAGTATCTTAAGAGCAATTGCTTCTCTTTGTTCAGACCACAGCTTAAATGTCACCTCCTCTCCTTAGCACTTCCCAGGCTGTCTAGGTAGCCATGATTGCTCGTCTCAGCTCTTGTTCCCTAGCAACAGGATTATGGTGTTCATACTGTAGCCTGACGTTTTCTCAGGGCCTCTTACTGTGAGCGGACACTTCCTTCTGTTGGCACCGTTCACGTGATTCACCTTGGCCAGAGACACATGGGTGTCAGTGGCAGGAGACCAGGGTTAAGTAAGCTGAAGTAGGACCTGTTGACACTCAACCAACCCCTTTCTCTGTTGACAACCAACAGCAGAGACACATGCTGAGATGACCACCATCTCTGTTAATCCAAAGCCAGAAACAACAAAGCCAGAAACAGAGAGGAGCCCCCACTTAAGTCTGGTTTTGGGAGCCCCTGATATTTCAACATGGTTTGTTACACAACCAAAAACTAATGTACTTGACAATTAATAATACCCCTCAGGGTCAGTCCCAGCGCTTTGTTTTCATTATAACCCTCTTCTTCCTAAGACATAATTTCTGATTTATTTGTTCATTGTTTATTGTTTATTTCTCTTCATCATAATCTGAGTTCCATACAGGCACTGTATATCCAGCCCTTAAAAGCAGGCAGCCCCTCAAACAGGCTCACAGTAGGTACTTAAAAAGTAATTAGTAAATGAATGATTCTCATCCTCAGAAGAATTTGTGTGTTTTCCCACCTGCAAAATCAAGCAAACCCTCTGGGTCCTGAAGAAAAACACACTGTTTTCTAAAATTTTTAAAAATAAAATAAAATTGGGGATTGAAAAGATTTCTCAGTGGTTAAGAGCACTGACTGCTCTTCCAGGCAGAAGTACTGAGTCCAAATCTCAGCAACCATATGGTGGCTCACTACCATGTGTAATGAGATCGGATGTCTTTTGCTGGTGTGTCTGAAGACAGCTACAGTGTACTTAAACATATAATAAATAAAATAAATCTTTGGACCGAGGCGAGAGGGAAATGGAACAAGAAGGAAAAAAAGAATAGGTGTCATAGGTGTCATAGGTGTCATAGGTGTCATAGGTGTCATAGGTGTCATAGGTGTCATAGGTGTCATAGGTGTCATAGGTGTCATAGGTGTCATAGGTGTCATAGGTGTCATAGGTGTCATAGGTGGTATAGGTGGCATAGGTGGCATAGGTGGCATAGGTGGCATAGGTGGCATAGGTGGCATAGCAGATAAGGTGCTTGTGATATAGCCCTGGTGACCTAAATTCAAGCCCCAAGACACACAAAACTTTAGAAGGAGAGAAATGACTTCACTAAGTTGTCCTCCAGCCTCCACACACTCTGGCAGCACACATGCCATCACATATATCATAGACTCACACATACACAATAACCAAAAATAAAATTAATAAAGCTGGATACGGTAGCTCACTGTCTGTTATCTTAGCATGCTATTCTCTGAAGATGGAGGATTTTTGGCAGTTCCAAGTCAGACTACAAAGTGAGACCCTGTCTCAAACGAAAACAATAATAATAATAGTAATAATAATAACAATCATATTAATGTCTGAAGCAAGCATCATCAAAATTCTGATGTCTTCAAGAATTAGTAATAGCTAATTATAGCCCAGTTCCCACAGTGAAAATATTAAGTTGTCTCCCTGTGACACCTTTGTAAGGTAACCAACAATGACAATGATGGCGGAGGCGAGGAGGTGGTAGTAGTGATGGTAATGATATTGGAGGTAGTGATGGGGATGGTATCTTGTATAGAAGTTTCCTCCAGGATTAACATTGTCAATCCTGGAGAGAAGCTCGTTAAGATACAGGCTGTTAGAAAGGAGGTGAAGCAGGAGAATGCTCTAAGAGAGAATATACTGCCTGGCAGGGAAAAATATTAAGCTCTTGAAGTAAACAATTCAAAGGTTTCAGGAAGTTCCAGAAACTGAGCAGATTCACTAGACCCTCCCTTCCCAAGCTATATGAGAGGTAAAGACTCCTGAGAGACACCCAAGGACACATTTAGCTGCTTGGGAGAGGCTCAGACCATCTATGCTACCTAGAAAAGACACTCTCTAACCTAGTTAGTTGCCTGCAGGCTGTGTAGTGTGCTTCAGGTTTTTAGGTTTCATGAGCTGTTAGCCACACAGGGTTGGGCTTTGGTGATACAGGTGTCTTGGGGTCATTTTTGCTCCTGTAAGTAACCCCTCATCCATCATGGGGGTTTGAATGAGAAACCCCCCCCCATAGGCTCATCTATTTGACTGGTTGGTCCCCAATTGATGAACTATTTGGGAAAGATTAGGAGGTGTGGCCTTGTTGGTGGGCTTTGAGGTTTTAAAAGTCCATACCAATCTCAATTAACTCTTTCCATCTGTCTCTGTCTCTCTGTGTCTGTCTGTCTGTCTCTGTCTCTCTTCCCCTTCCCTCCCTCTTCCCTCCTTCCCTTCTGTGTATGTATTCGATGTAAGCTCTTAGCTACTGCTCCAGCACCATGCCTGCCAGCTCCCATGCTCCCTGCCATGATGGCCATAGACTCTAACCCTCTGGAACCACGATCCCCAAATCAAATGCTTTCTTTCTAAGTTACTTTGGTCATGATGCTTTGTCATGATGATTAAAAGTAACTGAGATACACAAATTCCTAAAGTAAGCCCAATAAAATCCTTTGGTTTACCAAGGTGGACTTTGGTGTCTTTGATCTGTTGTTGTTTCCCTGACAGGGATGAGTAGATGTTTATTCAGGTCCCCCAGGAATAGTCTCACACCACATGGTAGGGGTAGTCAGGAGGAGGATGGAGGTGGTAGAAGCATCTGAGGTGGTGATTGTGGTAATAGCAGTGGTGATAATAGTGGTGGTAATGATGATGGTGAAGGTGGAGAGGAGGATGAAATTGATGATGACGATGTTTAACCTGAAGTGATAGTGCTAACAATGAATGATGATGAAGGTGATGGTGGTTGTGATGATGGATGTGATGATAATGGTGAAGGTGATAGAAGAGGAAGAAGAAGAAGAAGAAGAAGAAGAAGAAGAAGAAGAAGAAGAAGAAGAAGAAGAAGAAGAAGAAAGAATTGATTATGATAATAGTGCTGCTGATCCTGATGGTGAAGCTAGAGATAAAAATAGATACAATGGTGATAATGGTACTGATGATAATGGAGGCTATAGTATTGACAGCTGGGACCAGTATCTCCAATCAGGATCTTGGTACTCACACTCTCATTCGCTCTAAAACATGCAGGGGAATTTGGTGTCTACTGCCTGCTCACCTCTATTTATTCTAAAATGTCAATTTCTGTGTTTCCAGTGAGAGGAGCAGGAAGGGGCCCCGTGCACTCAGAGGCCATGGGCCATGCCTGGCAGAGGAGAGACAGTAGTGTCCACACGCGGAGCCATTTCAAACTGAAGCTATAAGGACTCCTGTGTGGCAGCATCTTTGTTATGAGTCTGGAGAAAGGGATTCAGCATGCACAGAAAAAGCCTGACAACACCAGCCCCAGGGGCAGGAGTCCGCCAACAAAGAGTCACGGGGTCTCAGGTGGGAGGAGCAAGTCCAGAGAGATGGAAACCAGCCCCGGGGGTGGGACTCTGCTGTCCAGCCAGGAGTCACCAGTTGCAGGTGGAAGGAGCAGGTACAAGAGAGATGGTGTGAGGAGCAGAGGAAAGAGAAACCTGAGCTGAGAGGTGGAAGCATCAGAGAGGATAGTTACTGGCAAGATGAGACCATAAAGAGAAGGGGACAGCTTAGCAGAGCCCCTCGAGAAGGGAATGTCTGGGACATTACCTTCAGTAAGTTCTGAACGAGACCATCACCTCAGGTCCAAGCTCAGTCTCCAGGCCAGGGAACAGAACAAAGTCACTTCCCAGTGCCAGAAGTGCTCGCTGATCAAATTAAGTGTCTGATGATGGCAGATTGTTAGTTAAAGTCACAATAGTCACAAGTGCTGGATGAACTTGCCCCGTGGTTGGAAACATATGCAATGAAAATGATGCCGAGGGTGAGCCACCATAACATGTCCTCCTAGAGTCTCGATTTGGGACAACAGAGGTGGAGAAGAGGAAGTAAAAAAAGCCAAGTGTGTCATCGGTATATCTCAGGCAGTCCCCGTAGGCTTCTTCTCCATCCTCCAAAGAGGTAATTGCTACTTTCCCAGGGTTCTGGTATGAGTCCAGTATGGACGGGTGAAGGACACCTGCCATTGGAGGTTGTCATGAGTAGGACACACGAGGCTTTAACTCCAGACTTCTCAAAGCTGCTCAATAGGAACTGATGCCTCGCCCCAGGTCACCTTGACAGCTTCATAAGCTCTGCATCCTCTTGTGCACAGACAGCACAGCTGTAAGCAGCTGTCAGGATGCTGTAAATCATCCTAACAAGGGAAGTCACTGATTTTCCTTCTCTGGTTGGAGAGGATAAAACCAACAACTAAGCGTGTTCCAAAAGAGAGGGAGTGTGGAACCAGAAAAACAAGTGTTGGCTGTTAGCTCCGCCTCCTCTGCACCTTGAGTGGGGCACTTCACTTGAGTGACCTTTAGTAAAATGGCAACAACTAACTGAGCCGAGTGGATGTGTCTCAGTGACTCTGTGGTTATGTCCTTTCTTAGTATCTGTCTCTCCCTGCAGATATCCAGTTCGCATTGCTTATGGTGCTAGGTGACAGAGAGGGTTCGGCTGGTGGGTGATATTCAAGATACTTCTGTCCGTTCAGAACAACAGAATGAGTGTCTACTTAAAAGTCATCTCTCTACGTTGCCCATAAATCCAATTCTATTGTTTCCTTGTTGATCTAAGAAACCTTCGTAATTAGGACAAAGTTCCAACGTTAGACTCCGACACTCTTTACTTACACTTCTTCAAGGTCATATTCAGAAGGATATGGAGAAGAGATTCAAACCAAGCCCACAGCCTCTCTAGAACACTGCTCACAGGCCTAGAAAATGGAGCCAAAAAATCTGTGACAGATACAACCCCTCCGGGAATAGAGAAATCCATTTTCCAGCAAGGCCTAGAAGATCCTGTTTGTGTCACCTCTCCCTCCTCCTCTCAGTTCTACCCAGTTCTTCACTCTAAGTCCAACCAGTCAGACTCCCTCATCCACAAAGCTCACTGGGTCTCAGGGCCTTTGCACTGGCTCTTTCTTGGACCTCCAGCCCTCTCTCTCCTCTGGGCTATTTGCTTATCCTTGGGATCTCCGGGCAGAGAGCGGGTGGGAGGGGCAGGGTTAGACAAAAGCTGTCCCTGAGAGCCCAGCCTGGGAGCCTCTTATCTACACCTGCCCCCTTGAGTCATTCCCTACTTCACCCACCTGTTCTAATTTCTTTACAGTGTTTATCAAGACCTGAACTTATCTTATTTGTCTCCATATGTTATTGTCTGCAACCATTGCCCCTACTAGAGTCCAGGCCTCACAAGAGACTAGTGTATCTGCTGCAGTAAGCCTCAGCTGTCAGACTCCTGCTTTATTCTCTTCCAGAACAACAGCATACAGCATGGCCCCAACTATGTCTATTCCTGCAAGGTTCTCTCCCTTTCCCCCCTCCCCCTTTTCCCCTCCCTCTCCCTTTCCCCCATTCTCTCTCTTTTCCTGCTCCCCAAGGTTTCAAAGCCTCTCTCTATTCATCCCTCTCTGGCCTAGAACTTAACTATGTCAGTGTTTCTCAACTTGTGGGGCATAATCCTTTGTGGGGTCAAATGACCCTTTCCCAAGGGTCACCTAAGAGCATTGGAAAACACAGATGTTTACATTATGATTCATAACAGTAGCAAAGTTACATTTATGAAGTAGCAACAAAAATAATGTTATGGTTGGGGAGTTCACCCCAACACGAGGAAGCACTTGGAAGATTGAGAAACACTGCCCTATGTGGACTGGCTGGCCTTGAACTCATAGAGCCCTGCCTGCATCTGCAGGCGCTTGCACACACACATGCTTGGCCAGCAGAACAGGACCAGCTAATCTGAGGCAGGAATGGGGGAAAGGTGGGGGAAGGGAGAGAACACTTAAGCTGAGAACAACATGAAGTGACAGGAAAGGTTCCTTCCATCAAGGGACACCATTATGAGGTGATAAATACAAATGAATTTAGAGTCCAGCAAACAGTGGCCACTAACGCTGAACCCAGAAAAGCCAGCACACTCCCTGCCTTGTTGAGCCACCTGGGGAATCAGTCTCTTGCACAGCCTCACAGGCAGGAAGCCAGCAGGTAATGGTGAGGGCCGTGGACAGATACAGGCCCTGGGGAGATCTGTTGAGAGCAGGGTTTTTGGTTTTTGGTTTTGGTTTTTCTTTTGTTTGTTTGGTTGGTTGGTTGGTTGGTTGTTGTTGTTGCTGTTGTTGTTGTTTTTACTATTTCAAGTGAAGATAGAAATCCAGAGACATTTTTATGTTTTGTTTTGTTTTATTTATTTTTTGAAGCAAAGTCTCTTTATTATGAAGAATCATAATTTAAGCAGTATATAAACCAAAGAAAGTATGCAGGGAGGGTCAGGCCTGTAGATCTATGAACCTGCATTGACACCACCAGCTAAGAAGACTCGTAGCAGAATTGATGACATGTGAAATGATCATCCATCTTGTAAGTGCCCACCAGACAGTCATAACAGTAACTTACTGAGCAGGTTAACAGGCAGGAATTCCACTAAAAGCTTTAAATAGAAACATCATGTTGGTCATCTGGATCTTTACAGCGTTCCTACAGTGTGGGATCCGATACTGAATCTGACAATTGCAAGCCTTCAAGAGCAGAAATGTGTCAATGTTTTCGACTTTCTCGCCGTGGACTTGGGCATGTAGAGGAAAATACCTCATGCAGCCGGTACTGAGGGCATCGGGAGAGCATCATATAGTTAACTATGATCTGGAACGCCTTCAAGTCAACAAGGAAGCCCCACCCTTCTTTCTTGGAATGGGGGCACTCTTTTCTTCTTCTTCCTTGCCCCCTTTGTTTTTAAGATGGATTCCACAAAGCAAATGGTTTCTACTTAGCTGTCCAATCCCAGCACCCTCGCTTTCCCTCAACAAGAGTTTTATTTAGACGTTCCCAGAGAAGGAAAGTGGGAAACGGGTTCATAAAGGCAGGGGACATAAAGAGCTCCATTAATACAGCTGCTGGGCCGGGAAAGTCAACAAAGCTCGATAATGTGTTTTATTTGGACCTGTCCTGCTCAGCACATGACGATAAGGAGGTGCTTGGAGCTCACACACTCACTGTACTACGCTCACTCAGCCCCTTATTGATTCTGAAACAATGCGTGCTTTCAGATCACACCCACATAAGTGAACAGGAACAAGGTAAGACAGAGGAGCAGAGGGAACCCAATAGAGCATTCAGGTGGCACCAAGGGGCTGAGCTTCAAGGGCTGACCACAAACCACCTTGTGCAGTGGTTGGGGTAGACGTACTGAACCTCACTGTGGCCTTGGCTCTGTTTGCAAAATAGGGTGGAGCCAGGCATGATAGGACAGGGCCAGGCATGGTGGCAAAAGCCTTTAATACCAGCACTCAGGAGTCGGAGGCATCTTTGTGAGTTCAAGGCCAACTTGGTCTACATTTTGAGTCATAAGCCAGCTGGGGCTACAAAGTGAGACCCTGTCACAAAAGACAAAAACAAAAATAGGGCAGGGGCACTTGCTAGAAGCTTTGTGATTTAGACAAAAATATAACCTCGCTGATTATTTATATATTAAATCACTGCTATGATTTAATGTATAAAACAGTAACTCCATAGATAAGATATACCATGGTCAGGTGTCATGCTACACACTCACAACACCAACACTATGGAGGAGTATCACAAATTAAACGTCCATCTAAATTATATAGAGAGAAACCGTAATATATACAATATATAATATAATAATAATATAATATATATATACCAATAATAACATCAAAGAATATACCATGAAGACATTACTAATCATCACAGCTATAAATATGTCCATCACCTACTGAAGCATCCTCCAGTCCCTAAATGACACTACCCATCACCTAAGGAACGCTCTACAAGACTCAAGATCCCATTAGATGGAAATCATGGTGGTCATTATCAACACAGCTTTTTCAGGTGCCACCAGAGTCTCAAAAGCAGATTTGGAAGGGCTCCCAGCAGTCAGTGAACCAACCTTGGGTCCCACCTCCACATCTCCAGCCAATAGAGTCCACTAGTCCACTGTTCTGTTCTCTCCAGCCCTTCTGCTGTAGCCACAGAAGTCTTCTGCAAGTTTGCAACCTTCTGTCTTTGCTATTCTCCGTGGATGGAAGGGTGCTCCCCTTGGCTGTCACGGGTTTAGCTCCTTTTCACTCTCAGTGACCTCCCCTTGACATCATTGTCCCTTACAGCTCTCTAGAAAGCACATATTTCTCAGAAATTACCTTGGAAAGTATCTGTGAAGATGTTTGGCTTCAGTCTGTCCTAGCGAGAAAGCATCATGGGAGCAAGGTGTTGGCCTGGGCTGTCGTCTACCATGACCTGTCCCCACTGCTTAGAGGTGTGCACTGCAGGATCCCTAATGCCTTCAGAAGCCAGGCAGATGGCAGCCACAGTGAGGAGGAGTGGATGTCAGACCACAGAAAGGAATATGATGTTCTCTAAGTCCAGGTTCAGTGGGAAATACTCAAGCTGCTGATTGGACAAGTTAAAACACTAAGGGAGCCAAGGCCCCCCTCTGCCCTCAGCCTCAGTCCAGCAAAGCTCATCCCCTGATACAGCTTCTGCTAAGCCAGTGGGGGACTGGTGAGCCAGAGCAGGATCCAGAACCCTCCTAGATTTGGATGTTTTGTCCTGTTCTCAGTCTTTCTGTGAGCAAATACATTCAATAACCAGCAGGCCAGCGGGGTTGTTTTCAAACTTGCCCCAAACACAGCTACCGTCTTTTCAGAAATGCCAGCGGAATTATAAATCAAATTTTAATCAAGAGAACAAAAGAGTTGGAACAGAAAGAACTCAAGAATAGCAGTCTATTAAAAATAAATCAGTGGAGAGAGGAACAGAATCTATTGCCTATTTTGCCCTTCAACATGATTTATCCTCTGAGTCTCATTTGGGTTAGGCCATCAGTATTCGGAAATTTCTCTCTGAAGTCTAGGAGCACGCACTGACAAATATATGCTGCTCAGGAGCACAGAATCTGTGTCAGCTGGGATTAGGACATTTTGCTCGAGGTCACCCCAATCAGGGCAATCACCATGGAGATCTCCGAAATAAACTTGTATATTCACCAGACAAATATATTCCAACACGGTAATCAGGGGAGGAAGGGGGTGAGTGAAGATGGCCTTTAAGCTGAGAACAAAAGGAATTTGTGGGAAAGTTTGCTGCTGGCACAGGAGAAAAAGGTAAAGCCGATGAGATCAGTACCAGGGACGGTCATAGGCAGAGCAAAATGCTACACATGTTGCTAAGCATGTGGCCATTGGAGAAACTCTGTATTTCCACTTTTTAAAAGTCTGTGTGTGTGTGTGTGTGTGTGTGTGTGTGTGTGTGTGTGTGTGTGCACATGTTCATGTGTGTGAGTGCAGGTACAAGCACACCAAAGACATGTGTGAAGGTCAGAGGGCAACCTTGAATGTTGGTCCTCACCTTTCAACCTTGTCTGAAAGGAGATCTCTTTATCATTTGCTGCTTCACACAGGACAGCTGGCTTACAAGAGTCAGGGGGCTTTTTCTGCCTGTGTCATCTCATCACAAGGGCACTGGGAATATAGACACATACCACCACTCTCAGCTTTCTGTGCAGTCTGGGGATTTGAACTCAGGTCCTCACACTTTACCCACTGAGCCATCTCCCCAGCATTCTATTTCCGCTTTCCATAAACACAAGTAGAAGGAACTTAAGACTAAGAAACTGGTAGTCCTCAAGAAGCACTCTCAAGCTTCAAGCAGATCTGAATGGAAATATCCTTCTGAGGTTGGAAAATGTGGGCGCTTCTAGGTCGGAAAAAAAAAAAGAGGAGTAGAAGTATATGTCATCAGGAAGACTGTTTGCACAAAGTGTTCGGTTCAACCTAAACCAAAAAGCTATGGAAACACATCAGAAACAGGACTATATGTCTCCTTCCAATTTCCACTGTGGTCCAGCCGTTCTGTGGAGGCACAAACCTTCAAAGTCTTGAGGTCTGTGTGTTAACTCTCCAAGGCTCTTCTACCCACTAACCAATAACTCACAAGTGGAATTCATCTTGCACTTTGGTTCTCCGCATTTCTCAAATCAGAAATGAATAGGAAGAGAGCATAGCTAACTCACCACAAACGCAGCCGTTAACAACCTAACAGGGTGCCCCACCCTCACAAACACGTTATCCAGCGAAGAGAGGGCTCAGTTTCACATCTCCATGGGAATGACTGATGGCTGAAAGTAGTTTTTGATCTGTGGGTTTCAGTCTGCTTCAAAGTGAAGCTTTGCAGAGCCCGCTGTGGCCACTAGGCCCAAGCAGGGATTTCAAAGGTCTGGCAGACTTAGAAGGCCCTGGGATCAGCAGCATCACTAGCTGGCAGAGCCATCAACCCATTTCATGGGGCCTAATGTGGATTACTCCAGGAGAAGCCTCCCTGAGTGGTGCAACAACTTCCTTCCATCTGGAAACAAGGCTTTAAGTAGAAATGCAAAATCCTTGGGAGAGCTACTTACATTTTGGCTTTCTTAGAATTCCATTGTTTGGTCCAATTTGGGGAGGTCAAAGGAGGAGGGTTTAGAGGGGCACAGGGCCACAGGGCTCAGAGTTACAAAGCCCAGGGCCCTATTGTTTTAGGGGCTGGCTCCCTCCCTGCTCTCTTCTGAAGTGGCCAATTGAGCCAGTCCCCCTCCAGGCCTCCTGGTCTCTCAAAGGCCTGGCATCCACTCCACAGAATGCAGTAGGAGGAATATTTAGGTTCCATGACACAATGGTCCAAACAGCTTCTCTCCAGGACTGGACATCAGACCAGAAAAGCAACCAGCAGGCCCCAAAGCTCTCTTCACAGCAGCAGACTTTTAAATAAAGTCCTCCGGTGTCCCTCGGCCTTTGCACTTGTTTGACCAAATGGGTTAAACATTAGTGGTATCTTTATTATGGCTTTTGGCTCTCCTGGAAACCTCCTGTGGGGGTGGGGGAGGGTGACAAAGAAACATACACAACTTGGTGCATTTTACCTCCTTGTGGAATAAAAGGACAAGTGGAAGAGGGAAGAGAGGGGGCATTGTCTCCATTGTCACTCAGAGGTTTATAAGAGAGCAAGGATGAGAGCTTTGAATGGACTGAATCAGCCAATGGGAGACACACCAGTGCAAAGCTATAAGCTTTTCTGCAGGGCACAGGTCATAAGGAGAGGGCACGTCTAGGGCTCTCTGTGGGAGAAGTTTCTTGGAGATTCATAGTGGGTTTGAGGCTGTGTCTGGGAGTTGGATTGAGTCTTTACAAATTTTAAGATTGGAGATAGTGGATAGTTCTTCAAAGCTTGCCAGCCTCCATTGCAAACCATGAAGGAATGTTCAGAGCTATTTCTCTGCCTAGGGAAGGTTTCACCGAGAGAAGCATGGACATGCATATATACACACACAGTCCTCACCTTTTGGATGGCTCAACTGAACAACTTTGTCACTTTATGATGGTGCCTATCAGTGAGCATCACCATGACAAGGGGGACCCAAAGGCTCCTCTGGAATGCACTATGCGGTATTGTCGTGGTGTTTATTTGGCTGTTCACACATTTTCTGTTCATGACATTCCCATTTTATGATGCGCGTTGTCAGAATGTCATCCCAGTACACCCATCACAGGTTGAATGAAGTCTGTAGGTAGGCCAAGATGCATCTGTATCAGATTATAAAATTCCTACCACACAAAAAGAAGTATTATCATTTGTCAGATTATATAGAAAAGTAAGGATCCAGATAAGAGCCCATTGCTGTTCCCAACAAGGAAGCTTACTCCTTGCTGGGATAGCCTCTGCGCAGCCAGTTCATCTCTTTATGTGAGATCAACCTTAAGAGGCAGATCTTGAGACTACTCGAAGGCACCTTCTCCAGGGGTGGGGGAGACTAAGCAATCCAGAGTCAGTGAAAGTTCCCAGAGGCCTCTACTCAGCCTTCCATGATGGAGACCATGTATATGAATGGCCCCTGGTGCCCAAGTGATGACATCATTAGATGATACACAGCCAGCTCAAGAGGAGCCTGTGTCACCTCAGCAGCCAGGATGCCACTGAAACTGAGCTGGGAGTCCTGTACACGATTATAGAGACACACAGTTCAACGGGAGAAAGTCAGTCGAAGTGATCAAAGGCTTTGTGCCAGGGGACTCCTCAGTAAAACAGTCAGAAAAATCTGACCATAACCAGGAGCCCTGGGGTATCTAAGAGTCAACATTTGCACACAGCTGGAATCTGAGAGGCAGGCCACAAAGATGGAGTGACCCTCTTGTGGTTGTTCTCAGTCTGCTGCCAAATGACAATGTATTTGTTTAAAAAAAAAAACTGCATTGATCCATGGCTTTTAATTTGGAAACCATCAAGAAAACACAACTTTCCTGAATCTCTCCAGGATTCCCACATTTGCCCGACATTTTTAAATACTGCAACGTTACAGTTAGACAGGTATTTGAATTATGGAAGCTGAACCCATGAAGCAAACATCTATTTTGTTTTGAATTATCTGATTAACTGGTGTTCTCTAGATGGGGCTAGGTGGGGGAGGGGTCATGTGTGGGAAAACCAGAGCCCTCACTCCCTCATGACAGTTAACTCTGACCCTGTTTAGAGCCCAGGCAGCTACTTCCGGGGCAACAAGCTCACTCAACCATGTGAGATGAATTAACTGTTTACTGCAAAGGAACATGATACTGTTGTTTCCTTCTCACACCAGAGTGGCTGTCAAATTGGAGTTAAGGGCAAGGCAATGATCCATATAATTTAGAGATGAGGGGGCAGATGGTTTGGATATATACTCACGCCTAACTATCAAATGAAGTCTACTGACCAAGGCAGCCTGGAAGAGCTCTATGCAGAAAGATAATGATGTCTTTAAAGAAAACCTAATCTGTTGACTGCAGACATCAGCAGTTGAGAATGTTGACTCAGCCTGCTAATTTTAAGACCATAATCCATTTCTGGGAAGACAAACAGGTCTTCCCTTCCTTGGGAACACTGCTGTCCTTAAAAAGAAACCCAAGGAAAAGCCAGTTATTTCTCAATGTCATAGAGACGGCACCCTGGAAACAGAATGTGAAGCATGTGAGGACAGGCGTCTGGGCCCCACTGTTAGGTGTACTGGCTCATGTGCCATATTTGCTAACCTACATATTTGGTTGATTTTTTTTCCCCAGTTGGCCTGGCCCTGCTCTTCAATGTGTCTTTGGTAGAAAGAGGAACTCTTGCCAGCTGCCTCTCCACAGGATGAAGTCCATGCGACTTTCCCTCTAAATCCTGGGGCCACGGTCCTTTGACCATCTTTCTGGATTACTTCTGTATCTCTTCCCACACAGAATGAGCAATAATTCCCTCTTCAATGAAGCTCTTTGACTTAACAAAACAAGTCACAGACCTCTCTCGGCCTCAGTTTCTTCATTTGTAAAATAGAAATTACATTTCATAAGAAAGTACAAGAAAAATATCCACATGGAAGATAAAAGTTAATGTCCAGTGTCTTTGTCCCTTGAGTCTATGCCATCTTTTATAATGTTGGTTTGGTATGTGTATGGATGCAGAAGCATGTGTATATGTGTGTGTGTGTGTGTGTGTGTGTGTGTGAGAGAGAGAGAGAGAGAGAGAGAGAGAGAGAGAGAAACAGAGACTTCTCATATAGCCCAGTCTGGTCTTGAACGGACTATCTTGCCTCTCCTCTCTGCGTGCTGGGATTTCCAGCATTCACCTCCATATTTATCTTAGAGTGTATATTTTTGCTGTGCTGTTTTACCTATTCCTCAAAATCACTTAGTGTCTCTGGAAAACACCTTACTCACTTTTGTAGCCACAGACCCAAGCACAAAAGCCTTGAACAGAGTAGGACACAAGGCTCAATGAAGGTCTTACGATGATGATGCTGACTTAGGAAAATGATGAAGATCCAAAACTTACTGTGTTCTAGACAGCTGTCAAGGTATTAGAGATACAGAATGAGTAAGAACTGTTAGGAATGCTTTAGTCTAAAGAACATGTTAGACAGTGGGTAAGAGAAAGAAACAAGCCAGTATCCCATGATGCTTTCATTTGGGGAGGTTATGATTATATCCAGTGCACAGAGATGGATGGGTGGATAGGTAGGTGATGCACAGCCAGCATATGGCAATTTTTGAAACAAATCTACCAGAAAGCTCAGATCAGTCAAAGAAGCATTAAACTATACATCTGGATCTTCTCTTGACATCCACTGATATTTACTGACCGTGTGTGTGTGTGTGTGTGTGTGTGTGTGTGTGTGTGTGTGTCTGAAGACTTGAGGTTCCTACAGCAACCCTTAGGGACTAGCAAAAGCACCCAGTGCTGACAGACCACTGGGTCATCCTGTTGCTGACTGTGGGGCCAATTATCCTACCTGCCTTGGCTTGAGGTGGCCTACTGTAGGGAGCCATTCAACCGCTCTTTAAAGACGGCATTGACCGATTCAG
Organism: Mus minutoides; assembly: GCA_902729485.2. Taxonomy (NCBI): domain Eukaryota; kingdom Metazoa; phylum Chordata; class Mammalia; order Rodentia; family Muridae; genus Mus; species Mus minutoides. Next base: position 1,407,064 of record LR749802.1, on the reverse strand, counting down.
CTGTTCTGGCATAAACGACTCTTAAATTGGCATTAGGCAGTGTCAGC
>LR749802.1:1322485-1406917 GCA_902729485.2 Mus minutoides | reverse complement strand
ACGCGAGAGCCACGAGGCAGAGGCAGCTCGGTGATTGGCCAGGACAGGGTATAAATAGGCTGCTTGTGGTGGGGCCATTTGCCATTTGCCATCATGCTCTGCTAAGCTGTAAGTGCATCAAGTTCCTGAGTAAACCGTTGGGGAAGAAACCTGTTTGTCTTGTGTCTTATTCCCGCTGGACGGGGACGGCGCACGACAGCCTACAGCATATGCCTAGGTTTAGAAAGGCAAAGAAGACCTCAATGAATATTTATCATCGAAATGAGCCACGTCAAGGGCTCCAACGCCCTAGAGCCTTTGCAGAAAGTATCAACCACAGCTTGCTCCTACTGGTAACTGCAATCTAAACCTGCTCCCCTATAAATATCTCCTGAGATTAGCCGAACCTTCCTCTCTCTCATTCAGCGACATACAATAAGCCCACCTCCTCACCCAGCAGTGGTGATGAGCATGCAGAGTTTCCTAGCTGCTGGATACGTCTCCATCAGATCACGTGGCCTGCCCAACCCTAGCTTTTCACTATGTGTATCTGCCATGTCTTCAGTTCCTATCACCCCAGCTAGGTCAACACTTAAGCTGTGCAGGTTGTGGTCACTGCTTGCTCCTCCCGCCCCTCCCTTCTGCTCTCTGTCCAGGACGCTTGCTTGGCTTCCATGTGCCTCATCCCTCCTGGCCAGTTTGAATGACATGACCAATGTTCTACCCTCGCAAAAGAAGAGGTGTAAGATGGACTTCTCTGGATACCAAGGCAGCTCTCCCTTGTTTGGTACGAAGTCATCGGACTCTGCAGAATGCATTGCCAAGCGATCGTTTGTTTCTCTCAATTCGCCACAGAATCACCACCCCAAATAAAATGAGAAGTGCTTTGTTTTATTTTTAAATAAATGAAGTGCCTTTTAAGTCCAGGATCTCAAAGTGCTCTTAGACTGTGTCATATTTATCCCTCCATGTAAGGGGTTTTGTTCGAAACAAAGGACAGACAGGAAAAGCAAAGTGTCTTGACCAAGAGGACAGCTACTGTCCTCAAGTGACCTAGGTAAAAAGCAAGGACTCAGGATGTCCCACCTAGTGAACGCCTTGCACAGAATACCCAGGAGAATACCTGCTCCTGGGAACTCCCCTGAAATCAGATGGGAGTGGCCAGCATGCCTCCAGCAGACCCCAATCTCTCTCCATACTCACCGTTTCTTGAACACTTCAACGATTGCCCTGGTGGAGGCGGGGCGCATCTCCCCTCATCTCTTTCTACTACAGTGCCATCTTCCTTCCAAGAGGCAAGTCCACCATCATTTTCTCTGTGATGCCTTCTCAAATCTCTCTGACACTCAAACATATTTGCCCAGTAAGTAGCATTTGTAGGTAACTATACTGCACATGCTGTTTGTGTTGTGTCCGCCCCACTGACCTATGTTCCTGGAGTCCTCAGTAATGACTCTGGATCATAAAGTCTCATCCAGCCTTTGTGGGGACAGAATACAAAGGTGGGGCCTCGCACAGTAATGTTTACTGAATGAATGAATGAATGAATGAACTAATGAATGAATGAGAAAGTGAACGATTCATTGGCAAGGGCTGCTCTTCAACACAAATTCTCTTCCATCACAAATGCAGTGATTGTAAAGGTGAGGGACTCAATTATTTTTTTCATCTTTGTGGTTGAATTCTTACTCTCTCAAACTAGATTCTTCTATTAAAGCACCTTTCAAAGGTCCCCTAGGTTTTGTTAATAAGACTAATGGAAATTTCATTTCCACCATCACTACCTTCTAATGGAATTTTCTAGAGGAGCTTTTCTTTCCTTCATTACTCTTTTAGGCAAAACAGTCTTTTTCTTTTATGTCAATAACTTTGAACGTGCAGAAACACTGATTCCAATGAATAACGCAAGCCAAAACTGTCATTTTAAAAAATCTTAAATCTTAGAGATAGTAAGAGAAAAGGGATTAAGGCCACATCCCTATAATTAGGATATTTCCAGTGAGTAAGCTACTTGGCAGCCTGTACGGAGGTTTCTGAATAGACTTCACTCCTAAAAACTTGAGGCCAGGTGAGCTAGCTGAGCACTAATGCACATCTGGGTTTTAATGCGCAGAATCTCTCTCAAGCCATCATTATAGTCAGTAATAATTCATACCTTTATAAGATGAGAAATTAAAGAACCAGGGAACACTTTTTAAAATTAATTAATTAATTAATTAATTAAGATGAACTTTTGACAATAAAAAGCAAACCACAGCACGGACCCTGGGAGCAGTCCTTTTGGTCACCAACACCTTCCTACCACATCACAGCAATGTTGCTTCTAGCTGTTTTTTAAAAACATATTTTGAAACACCTTGATTTTGTCCTGTTAAGAAGTTTTGTCAGAGGCGGGGGATGGGTGTGTGTGTGTGTGTGTGTGTGTGTGTGTGTGTGAGAGAGAGAGAGAGAGAGAGAGAGAGAGAGAGAGAGAAATTCCAGGAAAAATGGGTTACCTCTAAATTTATCTGGATAAGTAACTGTCACCTAGGTGTGTGATAAGTGGTTGTCATCTGCCAATGTGTTGCTATGGTTTCTCATTGCCAAAAGGAATATGTCCTTCTGTGATGGCCTTGACCAGATATGCTGGCACAGATGAAAAGGATACCAGTAAGCTGCACCGTCCTCCTCTCTGCCTCCCTCAGCGGTCATATTGAAGAGAGTCATTTCTCTCTGTTTCTGTTCTTTCTTACCTTGCCTTTTGCTTTGTTTGTCTTGTTTTTATGCTCTTTTTCATTGATATAAAATACAGAAAACATCATCACATCTACCATTGTAACCAATTTAAACCTCAGAAGTGAATGGTGTTTTGTGCCTCCCCACTATTCAGCCCACTGTAGATCACTGATCTCTCTTCTGGTTCTATAGCTTCCTCCTTGGGATATTTCAAAAGAAAGGCATGATACGATACCTGAGCCACTCGGCCTGGTTTGTTTTCCTTAGCATAGTGCTTCCAAGTTTACCTGCCCTTCTGTGGCTGAATGGTATTCTGCTGGGTCAGGAAGTCACATTTGTTTGCCTGTATCTGTAGGGTCTGGTAGTCCACATTTTGGGACATTACTGGTTTAGGAAATTATGACAGCAACATAGAAATAGTTTTCTTGAGGGGAATCAAGCTCACAGATAGGAAAATCACCTAAGAAGTAACAATTGAATCTTAGATTCTAGTAATTCTGGCTGGAGGCCTGAAGCCTGAAGCCTGTTTATAATATGAGTAACTGCTCACATAGGAACACATGCGTATGAAATGACATATAAATACAAATCTTACATTCCAACCTGCTTAACCCATGGTGATTCATATTAGCAAAAGCATACAAATACCTTGAACGTGAGACTGGCTAAAAAAAATCATGGCGGCAACCCTCTATGTTTAGTGCTCTGTAGCATTTCAAGGACTATTCTTAGAAAACGGGAAAGCCCATGCTGAAGCCTAAAGCATCACAAATATTTAGGTGCTCCTTTATTGTATTCATTCACTTATTTTTTTTTATGTATGGGTGTTTTGCCTACATGTGTGTCTGTGCACCATGCGCATGTCCGATGCCTGTGGAGGCCAGAAAAGGGCACTAAATCTCCCTAAAAACGTGACCTGCCATGGGAATGCTAGGCATCAACCTTGGTTCCTCTGGACAAACAGCTAGTGCTCTTAACTGCTGAACCACCTAGCCCACATTTGAATACTTTTGACCTATTGCCTCCTTTAAAAGTGTGTGTAAATGCTATGCTAACAAAAGGCATAGTTCAGAACAGCGTAACTATTGAACAATCTCTTTTCAAAATTAATTTTCTGAATTTTCCCATCTATGTCTTTTAGCATTGGCCATAAGTTGATAGATTGCGATAAAACCAACAAATGCATAGTTAGAAATCTCCTCTTCCCTCCAGCACCCAAAGGCTGCCCACAGACGCCGGGAACTCTCAGTCACAGAAGCCTGTTCATTATATATGCGGTAGTCAATCCTTTTTCTCAGTAAAAGAAAATCCATCCTCCTCATGGAAGAAAGGGGACCCTCCTCCCAAGCCTCACCTCCTCCGAGTTTCTCTTCCATGGCGCCTTCCTCCCCCATATCTGCTTGTGAACTTTCATCTGACTTTGCAGGCTGACCCCTCCTCCTTTCCCATAGAACTTCTGAACCTGACTGCCTTTCCCTGTGGAAAACAGATGTGGTGTTTCCCTAATGCTACCTTGAGAATGAAGAACTTGGCCATTATGTTTAGGTTTGATCACGACCTCTGTAAAAGATGGGAGCAAAGGGTATCTTGGAAAACACCATCCAGGATATGGAAAAAAGCAAACATTTATGATCCGCTTGTCAAATGCAAAGACAGGAAGGAATTCTCGATAACTAATGTTGTGTGTCTCTAAAAGTTATTCTGGTAGGGAGTTTGGAAAAGCAAAGATTTCTTTTACTCTGTCTCAGAGAGGAGAACACACAGATCCAAAGTCAAGTGTCTGCTTTCTTTTTGCCTCCCCCAGTGACTTCTCCTCCTGAGGTAATCTAGCCAAGATTTGGCCCAAATGGTAGAATTAAGGCATATGGATCCCGATATAATCCCTGATTTCTCATTTAGATCCTTTGGTAAGGAACTCAGTGAAGGACGGATTTTACCTACAAGTCTCAAGAAAAGCATTTAGCTCCAGAGTCTGAGTGAGGAGGGGCCCTTGGATCCATGTGACTGAACAGCTATTTACTGAGCTGTGTTGACGTGGCAGGCACCTTCCTGAAGTGAGGAAGTACAGCTAGACCAAACTGAAACAGGTCTGCTGTACATCTTTCCAGAAACCAACTCCAACGTGTCTTGTTCTTCTGGAGCCAATCCAGTACAATCAGTGGTAGAAGCGGGATTCATGTAACAGTGAGACAGAAGCCCTCACCGCCGTACTGTGCAACGTGATTTATATCAGCAGGAGGCTTCGAACTCATGTTTGGGTTCTTTATTAAATTGCCTTAAGGGTATTTGATTTTTCCAAAATGGAAACAAAACCTTCACCAAAACTGAAAGGAGTCTCTTTCTCACGAGGGATTGTAAAGGCCTGTCCTTTCCGAGAGACGCCCTCAGTGCTCACAGCCAACCTGCTCATCTCCTGGCTCAGCCCCACTCTCCCCTGCCCACCTGCTCTCTTCCCACCTCTGGCTCTGGCTCAAGTCAAGACCTTAAGCAGGTCAGGCTCAGTTCTAGGTCACGGGTTATGCACATATCTTCACCTCTCCTTACTTTGTCTTTAGGGATCAGTTTAAATATTACTTCCAGGGGCAAGGAGTGGGGTTCTACACAGATCTCCCACCTGATGGTCTAAGTATGGTTCCTTGGTTCTGTTCCCACAGAGCACCTTAGGCTTCATTTTTAGAGCAGTTTCCACAGTCTGAAGTGAAATGTTGGTAAGGTTATTTATTTGAAGTTTAGCCTTTCTACTAGGATGTGAAGCTTGCAAAATCTGGAAACACGGCTATTTTGCTCACCCCGGGAAGTAGCTTAGTAAATATTTGTAGACGGGACAATCAAGGACAATTTTCCGATCTTGGACTCCGATGCTACCCCGGCCTCTGGGCTGGAGTCTCACTTTCTGACTGTTTCCATTGCCCAACCTGCATATTTAAAAGAAAGACAAAATTTAGCCCACCTTATTTGGGCACTACTGGGACTCTCACATGTTTACTGGGAAACTCTGAGACATGTAGAGGACCAAACCACTATTACCATGCCTTCCAAATTCCCCAAAGAAAAATATGATCACATGTAATGGTGTCCTGTGCGTGTGTCTATTGAAGCAAAAACACTCCCCGGGGTGTCTGTTTATGTCCTAAATTTTATGGTTCTTTTAGAAATCCAAATGAGCAGCAAAATGAGTGTGGAAATGGCTGCCCCACTGGCTCCCACCAGAGGAAACACAAATGTGCCACACAGAAGACAAATCAAAGTGCCGATTGTCATAAGAAATCCAACATGGCTGCCACAGAAAAGGTCAAACTGCAGCTATCAGAAGCCAGGTATAAAAATGAGGGGTTTTTTTTGTTTTTTCAAAAAAGAAAATATTTGGTTTTTAGCCTCCTATAATTCCCTACATCTCAATAAACATCTCCTTTCCATCTGCTGCTGATACTTAAGTGTTCCCTCTGATCATGTTCTCAGGCGTCAACAGATAAAACATGGCTCCTTTGATCTCAAAGCACTGATTGTCGTCAGTTGCCCACGCTTTGGACACGTTCCTCTTGAAAGGCCATCCAACAAATTGGAACAGTTACGAGGCTAGTGTTACAAATGTGGCCAGACTCTAAGGCCCCTGCTTAAAAGTGGACCTGAATGGGTTTCACCAAATAGTGCCAGATTCCTGACAAAATATATATATGAAGAAGAAGAACCCACCCCCACCTGTTTACCCCATCCCTCTCCAATCTGTACTAACCCTTCAAAAAAAAAAAAAAAAGTTCCAAGCACTGCCAAGGTCTTTCAAGAACCATTCCAAGGAGCCTCGGACAGCCTGGCTCTCTAAAAGGATACCATTGTGATGTCAAGCACTCATATTACAGCGACATACATACATGTCTCACAGAAACCAGCGTTTGTGTGTTTCAGGATTTCTCCTCAGTTAAACCACAATTGCAAGGAAATGGCACCACGTTCGTCAAGTTAAATGTGGTAGCAATTACTCTGCTGGCAAAGGAGAAGGCGGGGCTTGATGGCCTGAGTTCTACGAGTCGGGATTAAATAACCACGTCTTTCAGAGTTACACTGATAACTTGGAACACTCCCCCCACGCCTGCCTGCAGCTTCTGAGAAATCAGTGTCTCTCACAGACAAGCCCATCTTGGCCTTGCCAGGAGACATGTCAGACGGCTTCAGGAGAAGAAAAAAAGTCAAAGAAAAAAATTAACATGTGTACGCGTGTGCTCAAGTATACGCATACTCTTGCACGTGTGCACAGTCACACATAAATACACAGACACACACAGACACACACACACAGAGAGAGAGAGAGAGAGAGAGAGAGAGAGAAAGCTACTCTTGAGTTTGCAGATTATTAAATGCGTTTAGATACAGACACCAGGAAATAACTCAAAAATTGCTTTCCTGTATCGTATTTACTCAAACAGTTCTGCGGCATGCTTTAGCAAAGGGAAGATAGGGGTCGGGTAACCTGAGCACTGTTTAATGGTCACTGAGTTTACTAATGGCCAGCCAGTCTTTTGGATTTCATTAGAACACAAGAATGCGATAAGATTCCTGGGCGCACACCAAACTCAGGGCCTCTTTTCAAATGTGATAGAGTTTATGTTTAGGGTCCCAGTTTCACTTGGAACAGAAAAACGATCCCCTCTCTGTACTTTCTCCTTTAGCTAGAATGCCACAGACAAACGGTTCAGACCTACCTAGAGTCCCACATGTCAAATATAAACAGCAACACAGACTGACTTCTAACTCTTCCTCTACCTCTCAAGTATGTCGGCTTCCAGACTGAGATGTGGAGACTCTCAAAAGGACACAGCAAGCCGGCAGGACAGGGACAGAGAGGTTTCATGGCATGAGAAACAAGAGTCAGATGTTTTCTTCTTATTGGGAATTGTGCTGCTATTGAGTTCAAAAATCCAATAACTCACAGACTCACCAGGGTGTCTAACAGCTTGGGCTAGCCATCTCACAGTTCCTAAGAAAAACACCGAAAGGAATTGGAATTGAACATTGTGTTTCTAAGGGCAGAGCAAATTTCGCTTGAAAAAGAAAAAAAAAAAGTTCCTAAGAGTAAGGTAGATTTGAATGGGGGAGGAGAGATAACAGATGGACAAGATGGAGCGGTGAGTGGATATAGATAATAGGTGGTGGGCGGCTAGTCACTAGATAATAGCATATCTATTGACCTAGGTAGAAAGAAAGATCTAAAAACAAAAACATAAACTTGTTTCACTTCCATTTCATAGTAAACATGGTTAAAAATGTGTTTCTTCCCTGCAGAGAGACTAGCTCATTTTTTTTTTGAAAAAAAAATTCTCTTCAAATCCCTTTGAAGATCAAATGGTGATGACTAACTCTAATATTTATTGAATAAGAGAACATGGCAGGCAATATACAGCAAGTCTTTAAAAAAAATAATCTTTTTTTTTTTTGAGGCAGACTTGTGTTTCAGAGGGTGGCCGTAAATTCAGTCTAGACAGAGATGACCCTGAAATTCTTCTCCTGATTCCACCTCCAAAGTACTGAGACTATAGGTAGGCACCAGCAAGCCCATCTCTCATGGGGGGGGGGGGGGTGCTGGGGTTGACCCCAGGGCTTCTTGCATGCTAGGCAAGCACATAGCCAATGGAATCGCATCAAGTCTAAATGTGTAAATGCCATAAAGCAAGGTAACAAGTTAAGAACAATCTGTCAGTTTTCTCTCTAGAATGATTTGGAGGACCAGAATGCCAAGGAAGAGGCAGCCTTCATCGGCGACCTGAGTGACTTTCCTCCTCATCCTTGTCACTCCACAAACCACAATGGTCCCTGTGGACACACACATCGATACTCTAGTCAAGGCATCCACAAGCCTATAGCACCCTAAGTCCCCATCATGAGACTGAGCCTAGGGTTACTGCCACCAAGCCCAGTGAGGCAGTTTGAGGACTTACAGGGAGAGATCCCAGGGAGGTAAATAAATGCCCTGTGCAAGACATGAAGCAGCACAGGCTTATTCATGAGTGTGAGGCCAGAGGGAACATACGAAGCACAGGGCATCTCTTGCCTGAGTTTAAGGCTGATGCTTCTAGCAGTTGTACTTTTGATTAGCTGTTATAGACATTGAAGAGAAGATCAAGAAAGTGTTGAGCACAGAAGTCAGTTATCGTATGAGGTATCAAACTATCTCAAGTCTTGGAAGGTTAAACCAGTAAATGTTATCTTAATATTAGATTTCCCGAGACCAGGATCTGGGAGCAGGGTGGCTTGGGGCAAAATCTCCCCTGATGTTTCTGTCCAGCTATTTGCCTAGGAAGTTATCTCAGCCAAAGGCTGTGAAAGACTGGAGACAGAGTCTGCCTTAAGACCCATCCACGTGGCTAGTGATAGGCCTGAATCCCACACAAGGTCTTAGTGGGAAGCGCATTCCCCACCACGCAAACCTCCTCCCAGATTGAAGGACTGGGATTGAGTTGATCTGTCCTTTTACTCTTTGACGGAGCTGGAGTAGGTTTGAACTTGGAATTCTTCCCACTTCTCGGAACATCCTCATGGTACAAGTGGAGTTTTCCCACCTACGTCCCCAATTTCCTACACTCAACTCAGAAAGCAACCCTCAGAGAGCAAGACTCTAGGTTCCCAAGTCCTTTTAGAACCAAATCTTAAAAGCAGCATAGCGTCATCTCTGCCACAACAGCTGGTTGGTCACACACATCTTGGCACAGAGGTAGCAGAAACTACACACAGGTGTGAAACAGACAAGGTATGGATTTTTTTTCCCTGTAGGGGGAATATTTTTAGGAATGTTTTTAAAGGACCTTTCTGCAAATCTCTGGAGATCAAGTGATCATGACTAACTTTACCATATATATGGCCTAGAACATGGGTAAAGTAGAGGCTCAGATGCCATAAGTCTAAATATTTTGCAGTGCTGGGTCATACACAGTACTTCACACATGCTAAAGTTCTACCATTGAGATCCCCCATCCCCATGAGTCTAAATATTTAAAATCTATCAATCACAATAACAACCTGTGTGTTCTGTTTTCATGAGGTAAGCATGTGGCTTAACCAGCTTTGGTCCAGATATGTCCTCACTAAGTAGCTGTAGAATAAAGGAAGGAGGGGAGGGGGGTTAAGAATTATCTAGGAAGTGATGAAGTTCTTTTGTATTCTATTTTCCCAAACCAAAAGTTCTTGGAGGACCAAATGACTCTCCCTTCTGCCTTACCACAAGAAATCTGAGCCTAGCACTTAGGGATGGATGTCTTTTTTCAACTCTCCATCGGCATCCTTCAAACTGCCGCCTATCCCTCAACTCCATCTCAAACATCCCCATCCAGTTGGCCAAACGCTGGTTGGTTACTATCTTCTTGCTTCCATGACTCTCTGAGGCCCTTCTACATTCCACTGCAATTACTTCTTTTTTGTTCGCTTGTTTGTTTTTAGTTCTCATTTTGTATCCAGTGCTAAGGCTCAGCTCCAGAGAGGTAGCAGAGCCCCTTTGAGTAGGATGGTGTTATGAGGAGTTCCATGCTTACCATGAGCATGCCCTACACAGGAGACCATCTACCATCATCCCCTGATGACCCCTGCTTCCAGTTTCCTGTTTGGGACAAGGCCACCCCCCCCCAAAAAAAACCACTTCCCCATCTGCCTATTCCTGAGCCAGGCTCCCCTGTCCCAGGCTCCCCTGTCCCAGGCTCCCCTGTCCCTTGAATGACTCTGTCTCAGTGCGGTAGAAATGTCAGCCTAGGGATAAAATGGACATTTTCTCCCCAGTAATTCTACATTGCTCTCCCTACGTCACACTTCAACACTGCGTGGAACTTTGTGGCAGTTACATGGAGGTATGCTTATCTGGGTCAAAAGACATTTACCAACTCTATACTGCAGTAATGCAAGAAACCCAGCACTAACATATAGAAGTCACTTTAAGACATATTTCTCTCTCTCTCTCTCTCTCTCTCTCTCTCTCTCTGTCTCTCTCACTCTCTATGCAGCCTTTAAAAATATGATCATTTAAAAGCCCTTCTCCTTCTCCTAAAGGGATAATTCTCCTCCCCCCATGAAGGGACCAGACCATGGGAGCACAAGGAAACTCCTGTAGTGTGTGAAACAAATAGCTAAGACGTTTATTGATTCTCCACTTACTCCCTCTTTCATTATGTCCATAAAATCCATTATAATTTTTAGTATGATAAATCTCAGGCAACTTATAACTCTAACTGGTGACTTGGCAGTTAGTAAATCGTTTCTTATTTCTAAAGAACACTCAAGGTATCCATTAAATAGGAGTAGAACAGTATATATGTTGAAGCTGAGGCTAGAGCTAGAACTGAGGCTGCCTCTAGGTCCCCAGCAATCAACTGTGGAATGCGAACTTCTGAGAGCCTTGTCACATCTGGTTCGGGTCGCTGACGGTGCACAGTGGCCCGTGTTCATTACCATCTAATAACCGCCTGGCCTCTGTCAAGGCCATCCAGAGTCCAGACGGCAGCCTGACACCACATCTGCAGAAGATCTCGGCATACTCCAAGCCCTGTCCTTGTGACCTCCTTCCTGGCTATCACAGTGTCAAGGGCATTGTAAGTCGGGCTGCCAATGTGTGACTTAGAGCTACAGATGTCAGTTCTGAAAGATACTCTGTAGATCACAGACGAACCTATCTATCCCACCATTCACATATTCACAGCGTGGGGACAGGAGAAGGCATGTCTTGGAATAGTAAAGAGTCAATGAGTTTTCGTGTGTGACTCCCTCATAATAAATACCGGTACCTTGGAAGTGATACAGCTGTTTCTTGAGTGAATAAGTAAGTAAAAGGCTCTTTTAAGTATTAACAATGGTTCTAGATAGTTTTTCTTTGCTTAAGTTGAGGAATCTACACCTCTCTCTCTCCCCTTCCTTCCTTCCTTCCTTCCTTCCTTCCTTCCTTCTTCCTTTTTTCTTTCTTCCTTTCTTCCTTTCTTCCTTTCTTCCTTTCTTCCTTTCTTTCTTTCTTTCTTTCTTTCTTTCTTTCTTTCTTTCTTTCTTTCTTTCTTTCTTTCTGTTTACTTTTTGAGACCCAGTCATACACTGCAGCCCAAACTGGCCTGAAACTTACTATGCGGTTCAGGCAGCCCTTAAGTTCACAGCTATCAATCCTCATGGTTCTACCTCTAAATAAAATCTTACACACACACACACACACACACACACACACACACACACACACACACACGTATGTTTATCTCATCTTATAGACATTCAATGAAAGCCTTCTCGATCACGCACATATTACTAGCATTTGCTCCACCTTAGAGTTGAAGGTTCAACACCTCTAGTTACAATGGTCTTTCAGAGCTGTTAAGATGGCTTTTCTAGGCAGCCTCTGTAGGAGGGCTCATGGCCCAAACCCTGGGCGGCTGTCAATCAACCCTGCCAGTGCTGAGGACACAGACTGAGCCCAGCGAGCAGGAGCTACTACAGAGACTTTGATCTAGCCAGCTGCGGGGAAGCTCTGAAGCAAATCGTTACTTAAGCTGAAATACGATTGTCTCTGCAGGCCTGTGACATCACTGAAAGGACTTTGGATGCCTACCTGTGAATTTGGATGAGGAGTCCCATCCCTGAAAGCCCCCCAGTGGCAGGCATATGAAGGAAGCCTAAAGACAACCTGTCAGTCCAGTATAATGTGGTCGCTGGGTCAGGGAGTAGTCATAGAGTGTCTGAAGCATTTATTGGAAGACTTAGAAAAAGTTTTGGGGGCTATGATGGAAGGAGTTTGCTCTCAGACCTGGCACATAGAACCTTAAGAGAGAGAGCTGGGCATTGTGTCTCCCACATGCCTGGGTAGATGTGGGGCAAACAGAGAAAAGACAAGTTACAATTTAAGGATCTCTCTCTCTCTCTCTCTCTCTCTCTCTCTCTCTCTCTCTCTCTCTCTCTCTCTCTCTCTGTGTGTGTGTGTGTGTGTGTGTGTGTGAGAGAGAGAGAGAGAGAGAGAGAGTGAGTGTGTGTGTGTGTGTGTGTGTGTGTGTGTGTGTGTGTGTGTGAGTGTGTGTGTGTGTGTGTGTGAAAGTCTTACTATGAACCCTCAGCTGGTCTGGAGACCAGTTACGTAAACCAGGCTGGTCTTGAACTCACAAAGATCTATCTCTGAGACCAAAAGTATTTGCCACTACTCCTGGCTTGATAACAATCTTTCAAAGAGACCATGAGGAAGGGGATCTTTGCTCCTGTTTTAAGGTGGTTCTTTCCTTCCTGGACACCCTTAAACGGCTGGTTTCTCCTGCTTGTCTTTTGCAATCGATTATGATATTATTATTTTGTATCTGTCTAAGCAAGGCTAATTCTGATAGATCTTTCAGTGGGTTCCCCCCCCCGTAAGTGGGGAGGGGAATGTTGGGGTGACTTATAGGTTTCTAGCTCACACTATTGTGGAGCTATTACTATTCCTCACCAGGCTTTATGGATTGTGGTGATCCATGCTACAGACCACCCAACATGAACATAAACGCACTGCTGATTCTTCTAGTGCACAGCCAAATGCAACAAAACCAAAGCGGGCAACGGGCCGGCTGTCTACTCCTTGCAAGAAGCCTCGTGTGTGTGTGTGTGTGTGTGTGTGTGTGTGTGTGTGTGTGTGTGTGCAGATCACACAGGGGAGTTGTGTTGTGGCAGGCTGTTGGGGGAGGGAGGTCTAAAGGAGGATTGCAACACCACGGAAGAGACATGTATAGGTCACACAGTGGGATCTTTGCACTGTACAGGGGGATGGTGAAGACACAGTGGGAGGTATATACTGTAGGAGCCTTGTGAGGGTCCTGCAGTGAGATTTACACTACAAGAGAGTATGTATTAGGGGCAACACAGCAGGGGTTGCCCTGCGTGAAAGGTGTGTTTGCAGGTCTCACACAGGAGGGGGGGAGTTGCATTTCAAGAGAGATAGAAACAATCACACAGTGGGGAGGTTCCCAGTGGGTGTGTCCCACAGTTAGAGGTTTGCTGCCCACAAAGGAGGTAGCAGAAGGACCCAGCCCAGTTAACCCTCCCTCTTTGACCTGTGATAAATCAGCCTCCATATTTGGAGATAGCTGTCCATTTATTCAACGTTTGCTTGGAAACTCGTTCAATTTCATGTGGCAAACATTTTCCAAACACCAAGGAAAGTCCAAAGTAAAGACCAAAAATGAAGATGAAAATCGACAAACCCCAGTGTGAGTGAACTGTCACAGGTTAGACCTCAAAGACACCTGCCAGAGCCAGAGTCTCGGAGTACACTGTCTTCAGAGATACAGTCACGTAAGCAGCATGTGTCACCTTCTCCAAGACCTGACATATGAATGATCAGCCACAATGACAAGGAAAAATGTACTCAAAAGAAAAGCGAAGGCAGAACATTCTAGAAAGAGGACCAGGCTTACGCATGCCTCCCACCTCATAGTGGTTACTTAAAACACCTATGACATAGTATCAGACATCACCTTCTCCTCCTTTCACCCAGAAAGCAGCAGCCAAGGTTTAAAAAACCTGAAACAGGGACCAGCAAGATGGCTCTGTGGATAAGGGAGCTTGCTGCCGAGCCTGACAATTTGAGATCAATTCCTAGAACCCATGTGGTAGAAGGAGAGAATCAAATCCTGCAAGTTATCTTCTGACCCCAACATGTACACAGTGACACATCCTCCCCTACCCAGGCCCACGCGTGTGCACATGCGCGTGCATAAATAGATAGATAGATAGATAGATAGATAGATAGATAGATAGATAGATAGATAGATAGATAAATAAATGTAATTTTTAAAAAGAAGACCTGCAATATTTTGTGAAGATGATGTAACATTTTACATCTGGACTCAGCATAGACCATGGGAGGTAAGCATGCGGACTCCAGCAGACACTTTCATGACTGTCAGGCATACTTAGCCCAGACCTAGGGTAAACTCAAATATCCAACATGCTACTCTCAAATAAGCTTCATTGGGAGAATTGTAAGATAGGATCTTTTTTTAATGTGTGTGTGTGTGTGTGTGTGTGTGTGTGTGTGTGTGTGTGTGTGTGTGTGTGTTGGTATGTATATTTGTGTGTGTGTTTGTCCCAGAATGGTATGGTATTTTCCAGAGGACCAGCCATCTCACTGGTCCTCTGGAAAATAGAATTTTTTAAAATATTTAAATCAGGGGCTAGAGAGATGGCTCAGTGGTTAAGAGCACTACCTGCTCTGCCAGAAGTCCTGAGTTCAATTCCCAGCAACCACATGGTGGCTCACAACCATCTGTAATGGGGTCCAGTGCACTGTTCTAGTGTGTGTCAGAAGACAGCTACAGTGTACTCATATAAGTAAAAAATAGGACGCTGAGACAGGGTTTGTCACAAGTTCATGGCTAGCTTGCCTTTTACAGCGAACTACAGTGTGAGGCCTTGCCTTAAAAAATTAAATATTTTAAAGCAACTCAGGCAAAGCAAGCATAGTAGGAAGAATAGAACACTTCAGGTAAAAAATCAAAGAAAAAGGCAGATTTTTGCTTCACTCCAAAAGAAGAAAGAAGGAAAGAAAGAAAGAAAGAAAGAAAGAAAGAAAGAAAGAAAGAAAGAAAGAAAGGAAGGAAGGAAGGAGAGAAAGAGAAGGTGGGAGAGAGGGAGGGAGGGAGGGACAGAGGGACGGAGGGACGGAGGGAGGTGGGGAGGGAGGGAGAGAGAGAGAGAGAGAGAGAGAGAGAGAGAGAGAGAGAGAGAGAGAGAAAATAGTATGTTTCATCTAGCTATTTTATTATACAAAAAAATTAATAACTCACAGGATCACAGACCTACCTATTGGGACTGTCCCTCAGTCAGCTCTTGCTGATCATCAACTTCTCTCAAAAGGGAAGACATACAAAATGGAGTCGGCTACTCCAGAGTCCAGAATTATAGATGTGTTCAAGCAGTTCTCACTGGGAGCCCTAAGCGGGTTGTGAAACACGGGGAGCTACAGTGGTGAGTGGGGTTGTGTTGAGATGAGAAAGAAGCAGAGACAGTCCACAAGCCAGCCTCTTGGTGTGAGGCACCTGCCTGACAGGCAGGATCATGGGCCTCCAACACACAGGCATGGGGAGCTGGTCCTCCCTTCCTAATGTGTGCCTTGGCTCTCCCAGGTGACCCCATTCTGCCTTGAACTTGGTTCCTGGTCTGGGCAAATTCTGCCAGGACACAGAGAAGGCCTCTTCCCACCAGAGCTCCTGAATTTTTCTTATGAAATCAAGGCCCCACTTGCAACCTTGGGTGATTTATATAAAGGCACTCATGGCTTAAGTGACACTGGAAACCCAGGTTACTTCCTGGGTTGATCTGAAGTGTTCCCTGCGAGTTAGGCTCAGGTTCTCTCCTCCTCCTCCAGCAGAGTTGAGGCTATCTAGTCAGCTTCAGCAGATTCCTATCATTTTGACTCACTAGAATCCATCATCTAAGTTAATGATGTATAAACATCCTTGCCTGTGTACTGCCTTAATTTGAAGGAGTGCTTGGGACTGATATGCTGATGTGATAGCAAAAAGATTTGGGAGAGATAAAAGCAATGGGTTAAACTTTAATTGAGGACTTTGTGCCTGTCCATCTTTACAAGGCACCTGACTTAATTTTCACACCATCATGGGGAGGCTGGGAGCATCATAACTCCAGACTATAAAATGAAGAGACTGAAGCTAAAGAGGGTCATGAGAGAAAGACACACACAATGGGAGGGTTGGGACTGAACAGGTCTCTTCAGGCTCTGCTCACTAAGCTTCTCGCTGGATCACCACATGTTAAGCTCTAAGAGCTATGTTCAGTTCAGTCCACATCCTGGGCACTGTCCAGAGCAGGAACTGGAGCCCAGGAGGTCATTGGAAGGATACAGATGCTTTATAGACCAGCATCATCATGTGACAATTATTTATTTTTATTGTTTTCATTTTCCGAGACAAGGTCTCAAAAAAAATGAGCATCCAAGGATGACTGTCTCAGCTTCTGCCTCCACCTTCAGAGTGCTGGAGTTACAGGCATGCGCCATCCTGCCAGACTTGAGATTGAACCCACAGCCTCATGCACACGAGGTAAGCCTCCTACCTTCTGAGCTATATTCCCAACCCAAGATGTGACAATTACAAAAATCATTTTCCAAGGAGCCTCATTAGCAAGGTAGGTAGCCCATCAGTCTCATAAAGTCAATTCCCAATAAAAATTGAAGCTCCGAAGCCAGCCTTGAAGGTGCATGCCTGAGGCCCAGCACACAGGGGGCTGAAGCAAAAGGGGTTCTATGTTTGAGGCCAGGCTAGACTAGAGATTAAGACAATGACTTAACACAAAACCAAACCAAGCCAAACTGAAAAAATAACAAACAAACAAACAAACAAACAAACATTAAATGTCTGGAGGCCTCTGTGTAACCCTCAGACTAAAAAGCTACCCCAAGGCCTTCATGGCAGCCATTTTTATTCCAGAAGAGCACATCTGTGTAAGTAGCCTTCATATATCAGCCATTACAGTATGCTCTCTGTCTCCAAACAAGGGTTTCGCCTTTACCAGGAATATACCAGCTGGTGCGTAGGCAACGTGTCCCCAGAGTTTGTGCACAGAAGATGACTGGGCATGGTGAGATGTGAGGCCCAGGATCCTCAGGCTGCTGTCACCCCAAAAACTTTGTTACAGTATTGGGGAACGTCATCCCATGCAGGAGTATCATTCTCCTCAGTGGAATCCTGAAGCAGCCTGGAGGAGGGAGACAGAGAGCCTTAGCTCACAGGCTGGTGTGCAGGAGGAGAGGGGCAATGCCCACAGGCCCCGTCCGCTTGGTTTGGAACCAATACATAATATAGAGAGGGGATCGTATCTCCAGTGCTCAAACACAGAAGAGTTGTGGCAGGCTATCCAGGCTTCAACTTCTGAGTCTTTCTCAGCTTTCTTTTCTGGTAATATTTCTATGGCTGGAGGGATTATGGAGGGCTTTTTCCCTATCAGAATTTGGACTATCTGGGGGGCTTTATTCTGTGGAGACTGCTGGAACTTCTATTCCAATGGCTTTCAGAGAGACTCCTCAAATCCCAATGCTCTTGAAGTCCTTAAAAATAGCTCTTTAAGGGCTCCCTATATAACAGAGCTCAGTGCCAAGCCTAAAGACCTGGATTTGATCAGCCATGGAACACACGTGGTAGGAGAGAATTGATTCCCACAAGTTGTCCTCTGATCTTTACCCTGGACCATAGTAAATGTGTGTGTGTGCATACACACACTCATATATACATATACACATACACACACAGAGATCTACACTAAATAGATATTAGTTTTGGGGGTTTTGTTTTTGTTTTTTGTTATTGGGTTTGTTTTCTAAAATTTGGGGGTTAGTTAGTTTGTTAGTTAGTTAGTTAGTTAGTTAGTTAGTTAGTTAGTTAGTTAGTTTGTTAGTTTGTTTGTTTGTTTTTGAGACAGGGATTCTCTATGTAGCTCTGGCTGTCATGGAACTTGCTCTGTAGACCAGGCTGGCCTTGAACTCACAGAGATCAACCTACCTCCACCTCCCTGAGTGCTGAGATTTTATTGCATGTGACTTCTTCCACCAGAGGCTACCTACTGGAGGAATCTCACCCATTGCTGAGTACAAACTGGTCTTCATGTGCCCTGGTTTGTCCTGTGGCACTACAGAGAATGAAGACATCTGGTTTCTTTCCCGGGATGCGGTGGAGGCTCTTGATCTCTCTGCCACGGTGTGGTCCAACCAATTGAGTGTGAGAGAATCTTGTTTTAAAGCAGATACAAAGAACAATTTTACAAATGAACTATTGGGAAAGGAAGAACGCTCACTTATCTACCACAGAGCATCCATACCAGTACCTGCTAGAAACCAGAACACAAACTGGAGAAGCCAAGCATCTTCTCCCATATCTAAGCTCTGTAGGAGGCATCAACACATTCCTTAGAAGGTGAGAATGTCAGAGTCCAGTTTACAGGAAAGGGAGACTGAGACCGAGATGCCAAATGTCTTTCCTGCTCAGCTGGGCCACATGAATGACCAAGTGATTGAGCTAAAGGAGGTGATTTGACCCTGGAATTCTCTTTTAAGCAACCAGTGTGAGTGTGGCTTTGCACTGCTGGATGAAGAAATGACCAACTCCACCTTCCTGCATACCCCCAGAGAATTGAGGTCAGTGCTGATGAGCATAGCCCACTGTGAAGGACGAATTGCCTCCTGGACTTGCTTCCACCGGCCTTCCTCACAGGGCCCTTGCATATTGAATGCCCCCCTCTCCTCCTCCCACACCACACACAGGCTATGAGATGCACAGCAAATGCCATCCAAGAAGCTTTGGGGCCAATCCATGTGGGTTCCTTCACATCGTGGCTTTGCTCTTTACAAGTTGTGTGAGCAAGAATAAGTGGTTTTCTCATTTCTAAAGTGGGAGTCAACAAATTATTAAGAATCAAATTAGTAGGAGTAAGGACATGGCTTACCTCATAAAGTGTTTACTACACAAACATGAAGACCCAAGTTCAAGTCCTAGTACCCATTTAAAAGCCAGGCATGGTGGCAAATCCCTAAAATCCAGGCTCTATGGAGGCAGAGACAAGAGGATCCCGAGGCTTGCTGGCCAGCCAGTCTAACCAAATCATCAAGTTCTAGGTTCAGTTAGAAACTCTGTCAAGATAGATAGATAGAAGAAAGATGATAGATAGTAGGTAGATAGATAGATAGATAGATAGATAGATAGATAGATAGATAGATAATGTGGATAGGGATTGTCTTAGATAGGGTTTTACTGCTGTAAGCAGGCACCATGACCAAGGCAAGTCTTATAAAAGACAACATTTAATTGGGGTTGGTTTACAGGTTCAGAGGTTCAGTCCATAATCATCAAGGTGGGAACATGGCAACATCTAGGCAGTCAAGGTGCAGGCAGAGCTGGGAGTTCTACATCTTCATCTGAAGGCTGATATTTAAAGGCCACACAGTGGCACACCTACTCCAGCAAGGCCACACCTTCTAATAGTGCCACTCCCTGGGCAGAGCATATACAAACCATCACAGGGACAGAGGAATAAACCATATATGTCAACCTCTGGCCTTCACACATACATGTGCACATACATGTACACATACATACACATAAATATTTATACATATACAAAATTAAATTAGCTGTCTGGAAAACGGTGACACATACTTGCAATCCCAGCACTTAGAGGCTGAGGCAGAAGGATTGCTACCAGTTAGAGGCCAGTCTCAGCTGGATAAGTTCAAACTTGTCTGAACTATAGATAGTATGAGCCCTTATCTCAAGAAACAAACAAACAAACAACTAATTTAAAAAGAAGCAAGCCATCAAATCCAATATTCACTTAGAATCATAGTTTCTTTTTATGAAGATTTTGCCCATTAGTTAACAGTTTACATAGAAAACACCAGTTGTTGGTGGCTGCTTTATTTTTACAGCTATTTACTTGCAATTTGGGTTTAGACCTTCTCCCTTCCAGACAGAAAGCTCAGGAAGGATGACAGACAGGATGATCAGCCTTATTAAGTGAAAGCAGGAAGGAGCAAGAGTTCATGGCCAGTCTTTGAACATAAGTTCAAAACCATCCAGGCTACAAAAAAAACTGTGCCTCAATTTTTTTTAAGTTGGGGAAGAATATTAACAAAGCAAGGAGATGAATAAATAAAATAATTCTATGTCCCTAATGCCTGGCACAAATGAAGTGCTGGATAAATGGGAATAGATTACTCAAAATATCATCATCATCATCATCATCATCATCATCATCATCATCATCATCATCACTACATTAGTGGACTAAGAACTGAACATTAAATGTGCAGTGCAGAAGAAAACACGGCATCAGAGGCAGATGTAACCAGAGACTAAGAGAGGGTCCCTGGGTCTGAAGCTAGGATGCTGACCTCAATAGAGTGGGAGGAGGATCTGGAAGCTTTTTCACACAGGGATAAGGGTAAAGAATGAAGATACATTCAGGACAGGCTCCATGAACTTGGGATTCACCAGCTCTCCAAGCTCCAAAGGCAGCAGTGTGGCTGGAGTCTCTGCATTCACCATCTTAAAGCTCTCCCTGCTTTTGAACAAGAGACCTATCCTCCCCCTCATTTTCCTCTTACACTGGGTCCTGCAAACGATGCAAGCAGTTCTGAATCCACAACTTGGCTTTTTCCGCTCGCTCTACAAAACATCTCCGAATTCAGACGTGTCACATCTTTATGCGGCCTCTCTGTCCTCTGGGCGGAGTAAACTAATTGAAGTAATGTTTAGAAATGAAGCAGTCGCTGGGAAGCGGGGAGGCCGATGGCCAAGAGGAGTTTCAAAGCAGCTGGAATTGGAGTTTCCCTGGAAAAGGGGCCTTTCTGCAGGAAACTGGCTCATTCCAGGTGACAACTGGGCTATTGATTAGAAGCCAGGATGAGGCAAAAATCCCTGTCACAGAATTCAAGCCACAGGGTTCCTTATTTGCTAATACTCTAAAAAAAAAAAAAAAAAAAAAAAAACGGAGATCATTCCAACGAGCAGCATGCAAGGGGTTAACTTTTTTCCACGCCAAAGAGTAGGGTCTCAGAGAGATTTTTACACTGGACAAATATCTATATACAACCTGACAGCTAGGGGGGCAGGGTGGCTTTCAAGTCAATGTAAACACAGTGGCTGACTTCAGAGTTGGGGAACTCAAACTCCTGAAAACCATTTTCAGTTCCAAATGGCATGCCCCGCCCCCACCAAGAAGTTCCTTCTTTAAATAAGCAGGGAGGGTACCGGTCCGATGAACGGATTTCACTTCTGTTCAGCTTTTTCCATCCCCAACACGGCCTCCGTGAGGCCAGATGGCATTGGAGCCACCGCTGGTAAGTCAATACATCTGGCGACATTCCTGAAATGACGAATCTGACAGAGCGGCATCCAGCTCCCACACAAAGCCCCTTTCAGAGCGCGCTCGCCCTGGTACTTGTCTGCCATAAACAGAACCTAATGTGTGAAAACAAAGTCAAATTGAGCTCTGTCGCCAGCCTCACCGCCTGCCTGCGAACGCTTCGTTTTCACTGTTCTTACAAATAAAATTCTCGCTCCCTTGCCCCGATTCTGCACCTCTCTACCTGAGCACTGCCTGACACTGGAACAGGCCCCAGCCTCTGAGCCCTGACTGTTAGAGCTGCTGATGGTGCAAACGCGGCTGCCATCAACCCAGCCAGTCCGTTTTGACATTGAGGTTGCAGTGCCCCTCGGGACATGCTCACCCCAAAGGAGTGGAAGTGGGTCTAAGAAGCATGCGGACCAGCCTCAACCCCAACCTTTCATCAGGGGAGTGAAAGGGAAGTCCTGTCCATAACCTCTGACCTCCCACCACACACCAGTCCTTTAGAGAGCTGCTTGACATAGCCCTAAAAACTGAGGAGAAACAGCTGTAGGAGAAAAGGGACTGGACTTGAGATGTTTGTTAAAGCCTAAGGTCACTTCAAAAAATGACTGGGATGGGTACGTCCTGAATCTACCAGCTGACTATTCTAAGCACCATATTTTAGTGAAGTCTTTGCCCAGTAGGGATACTATCACCTCACATTTTTAGGCCAATATTTTTTATCTCAATTCCATTCAACTAAAATGTACTGGCTGTCAAGGTATTCTCCATTGGCATGTATAAGAGGTAAGAGAGATGTGATTTCTATCCTTGGAGACTTACTTCCCTGCAATGTCTTATATAATGAATGAGAGACAGTGAGCTACAATTGCTTCTTCCAGTGGGGTTACACAGAGAGAAAGAAAGAAGGAAAGAAGGAAAGAAAGAGAGAAAGAAGAGAAGAGAAGAGAAGAGAAGAGAAGAGAAGAGAAGAGAAGAGAAGAGAAGAGAAGAGAAGAGAAGAGAAGAGAGAAGAGGGTATAGGAGACTAAGTGACTAGAGGTGGCTTTGGATGGGAAAGCTTTGGCAGGAACCTCTGGATAAGACAGAGAGAGCCATGCAAAGCCAGACCTTCATGCTAAGCTGTTTATCTTGAGCAAACCTCTGAAGAGGGGATGAACTTGGCTCAAAGATTAGGAATGGGATAAACCAGAGGAGACATTGAAGAAGTCAAAAAGAAAGCAGGGGGCTTCTCTTGTCCCAGAAAGGGCTTTAGATGTTGATGGAGTCAGTGGATCTTAATGGCGATGCCTTTGGTTTTCATGGCAGAGGGTAGGCAGCGCTCTGGCAATTAGTTGAGTAGAGAGCAAGGATGCAGCGAGCATCCTCCAGGGCAACGCCACAAGTCAAAAGTGGCCCGCGCTGTCAACTGTGCAGGCATGACTGCACTCTGTCCTAAGTACTGTAGGGTAAACAGGGACAGACCAGGTCTGAGAAGAAATGGCTCAGTGCAACAAAAAGAATATGCTAGAAAAAAAAAAGTATGATATGCATTCTGTGCTCGCTGGTATGTGGACATTTTGGAGGAACAAGCACTTGGACGCCAAGGACTCACAGAGAAACAGTTCCTCCCGAGTACAGCCTGGACTCACAGAGAAACAGCTCCGCCCGAGTACAGCCTGGACTCACAGAGAAACAGCTCCTCCCGAGTACAGCCTGGACTCACAGAGAAACAGCTCCTCCCGAGTACAGCCTGGACTCACAGAGAAACAGCTCCTCCCAAGTACAGCCTGGCGAACCAGGAAGTTTACTCAGTTTATTGGCAACAGCATGGATGATGGGGGGTTACTTACAGGAGGGCTGATGACCCCCAAACTGCACCAAAAGCCTCACCCTAACACAGATGCTGATCTCCCCACGGCTGCATAGGTGGAGTTCCTACTTACCCTTCTGCCACCCATGCACTCTGTCACCCACCAGGATGGCTGCTAATCTTGGTTCAACAACTTGACTACATCTGGAATTAGCTAAAATGCAAGTCGCTGAACATGCCTGTGAGAGATTTTTCTTGGTTGGGTTCTTGGAGGTAGAAGACTCAGCCTAAATCTGGGCCACAGCTTCTGGTGACACCTCACACTGAAGAACATGGAAGAAGGAAGCTTTTGCTTTCTTTGCCTGCTTGCCCTCACTCTCGCTGGCAAGTTCATCTATCCTGGGCTATCCCTTCACTGGCTTTAACACCTACTTCTTCAGGATTCTAATGCATGCTGAAGACTGGCAGCTCTCTAGGACTTCCCTGGGACTCCAGCACCAGATGGGACTGCTGAGACATCGGTCTTCTGAACTGAACAACTACCTGATCCTTGGCCTTTCAGTCAGGAGACGGCCACTGTTGGGCTGCTAGGACCACAGCCTGAAAGCCACTCTAATAAATCCCATATATGTATGTTCACTGTAACCATTCTATTCCTTTAGAGAACCTTGACAAATAACCTTACCGAGGCCACATGTAGCTAGGGAGAAGTACATATAAGGTTGAGGGCCCTGGAGGGAGGGCTGGAATCTCAGGTGACATTCTCTCCAGCTACCCTCCTTCCATAAAGGGAAGTCTATAGGCCTAACTTTACTGAGGGTCACCCACAAGGAGTCACAGTTGCTGAGTAACCACTCCAAGGTGTGGAGAACATGGAGGAAGAGTGGGCAGAAAGAATGACGCAAGAGCTGAAGTACAGCTGAGGGAGTTCTGTGAGACACCATCTTCGGGTCGTGACATGGCCTTTGCACGGAGGGACTCAGAGCAGCTGAGGCAACCAGCTCAAGACAGGGCTATCAATATTCCATCACGAACAGGGAACGGACTGATGAGGCCCCACCCATTCCCAGGAGCTAAAAGCAGTTCACTGGGGAGGGAGAGTCATCTTCCTCAGTGGCGTAAACTTCAGCGAGTTGCCCTTGCTGTCGTAGATAACCCCCATGCTCAAAGCCCTAATCAACTAGGAACACGCACACAAAACATTTAAGTGACAGGAGATGATGTTGGGAGAAAGAAGGGGTTTCATACAGAGGTGTGAAAGAATAATAAGGGTGACTATGATCAAAGCACTTTACACATGTGAATAAAATTGTGAAAGATTTGGGGGGGGGGATATGGTTAATGGCTGTAATGCTCTGGCTGCTACACTGTAATTACTCTGATACATCAACCTGCTGGCAAAAAACGTTTGCTCACCTTCAGAAGAAAACCCACAAATGTCTCAGTACCACATTCTCACACCCTACCGTCCCCAAGAATAGGCACCGCTGAAGTTCAAACTTCTCAGAGCAGCCGTCAGAATGGGCTTTGCTGCTTGTCTTGGTTCGAGGGCCATCTTGGCATATGCAGCTTTACTTCCCGTTCTGAGACTCAGGCTCCACACATGGATTGATTAAGATGGTTGATGAGACAGACGTACAGCTGGGCTTCCTTTCAAGCTTAGAACCTGGCCCAAGGAAGGGATTCAGAGTCCTTGACCACTAATTGAAAAGCAGAAAGGTGTCTCGTAGGTAGAAAGGCAAGTGGAAAGAGCTGACTGTGACCAGCCATAAGTCCCACATTGTGAAGGGCAGTAAGAGTTCCTCCAAATGTTCTCACCCAAACGCTCAGGATGCTGTTGCGTTTCTTCAGAAACAGGTGGGCATAGAATCGCTCAGTATCACCGGGGACTATTTATCATAGAAGACAAGAATTTAAAGTGGCATTTCCTGTATACCATCAGCATTTTTTTTTCTGAAGCTATAGATTTTCTACAAGCTCCTTCCAAGCTAATTCTATTCTGCTCCGACTTTCTTTTTTCTTATTTCTTATCATAAAATGTAGAAGCTGTGCCTTGCTGTAGAGTCACTGATATGTTACTAGAAAGCCATTGCTTAATAATTTTCTGCAGAATATTTTAACCCGTGGCTAGATTATATGTCCCTGAAAAGTAGAAACTGTATCTGGCCAATTTTTTAAAAAGAGCAGGACCCGTTCTCCACTCAATGGCTTGTCCTTCATCTGTAGAAGGGTTAAACTCTTTGCAAAGGTCCAGGTTTGATCCATTAATGTGAACCACTTCTCTCTTTGATGCTGTGCACTGCGAGACCTGAACAAAGCATGTGGGATATTTAGCATCTTAGACAGAAATGAAAAACATATTTCAAAACCAAACCAACTGAAGATTTGGTTTATAAGCCAAGCAAAACTAAAGCCACAATATAAAGAAAGGGAGCCACATAGTGCATTGGTGATGTTAAGAGGACATTTGAAAGTCAACAACCCAAAATTTGTAATGTTTCTGTTCAATTTTTTACTAAATACGTGTGTTACAGCTTGTTCTTTAATTTCTCAAAAATATTGAAGGTCATTTTGGAACACCACGGAACTCTCAGCCTAAAAGACACAGGAACATTAGTTAAGAGAGCCATTTGTCAGTACCCACCAAAGTTGAAGATGGAATTTTTGTACCTTTTATACCCTAAAAATCTTACCTCTGTAGTTTCACATGTATGCAGTTGACAAAAACATTTATTATAGTTCAGAGAGAAGCAACAGTCCCTCATGTAGCATGTGCGAGACTAACCTGCCTTGCAGTCACTTAACAAGATGTCATTTCACAGGTAAAGTAAACTAAATAGAATTACCTATATCATGCTTGCTTCAGCAGCACATATACTAAAGTTGGAACGATACAGAGAAGATTAGCATGGCCTCTGTGCAAGGATGACACGCAAATTCGTGAAGCATTCCATATTTTTACTTTATATGCCCCAATACAGGGGAACGCCAGGGCCAAGAAGTCGGAGTGGGTGGGTAGGGGATCAGGGCTGGGGGAGGGTATAGGGAACTTTCGGGATAGCATTTGAAATGTAAATTAAGAAAATATCTAATTAAAAAAGTGAAAAAAAAGAATTACCTATATTAAGATCATTTGCTCCAACTTTCAAAGTGTGTGTTTATTTAATATTTGTGGATATACACAATCACACACACACACATGCACACACACCATGGTTTAAAATGTATCCTACACAAGCTGTATGTAGTGGCTTGTGCCTGTCATCCCAGCACTCAGAAGGCTAAGATGGGAGGATGGTTGCAACTTTAAGACAAGTCTGGGCTACATATTAAGATTCTATCTTAAAAATACAAGAAGTGCATCATATAAAACACAAACAATACACATCAAATCCAAGAGATGGAAATGGCTGGCGAGCACTGAAAGACAGTAATAGTTTTTACAAGGAATATTTATACAATGTGGATGTTCAACTTTCTGTGTATCAAAGCAGCAAGAACCATTTCTGCATTCTAAAGAAGCAAGAAGTTTTATTCCTTTGCGGCAATGATGTGGCATGTGGACATCCTTTCTAACTCCACTAGTGCAGTAGGAATCGCCCATGACTAGTCACTCAGTATGTCTGCTTTGTTGTCCCACTAAGAAAAAGTCATTTTAAAAAATTTGTTCTGTGCAGAGAAGTTTTGTAACCTGAAATTTCCTCCCTTTTTCTTTGTTTAAAACTATACCAAATTAAAAATAAAATTTAAAAAATTATACAAAATTCTATTTTAGCATTGTATTGCTGTACATAAGTTTTTATAAAAAATAGACATTTATAGATTATGTCGACTGTAAGAAGCAGGGGTGACAAGGGGCTCAATTTCAACCACATCTGTCATGAGTTGGTGGTACCAGAGACCAAACCCTGGGCCTCCTACATGCCAGGTAAACATTCCATTAGACTGTATCCATAACCCTATATCATATCTTCTTTATTTCTTTTTAATGGTCTCTGAAACTAATCTGATACTGATTATTTCTTATGATAGCAGGTAAGTAACTATTGTTATCTATGCTGTTATTTTTGGATAAAGATTTTACATCTTTGAAGCTGGAGCTGGAGCAAAGTTTTATTCATTTGATTTTGAATTAGATTTTTTGAAACAGGAATTTGCAATATAGCCCAGGCCAACCTCAAACTGGAGACAATCCTCCTGCCTCAGTGGCAGCTTCTCCCCCCTCCTTCCCCTCCTCCCCCTCCTCCCCTTCTTCTCCCTCCGCCCTTCTCCTCTCCCTCCTCCTCTCTTTTGACACTTTTTTATTGAAGAAAATTTTCCTCATATAGCACATTCTGATCATGCCTCTCCCCTTCCCCAACTCCTCCTAGATCCTCTCCATCAACCTAGCTGCATAGCCTAACTTCCTACCTCCTCATTCTCTCTCCAAAAACAAACAAGAAAACAAAAACCCCACAAAACCAAAACCAAAATAAACAAGCAAAAGACCAATAAGGTAACAACAACAACAAAAGCACAAACCAAGTGACATGAGATAAGAAGTCTACAAGAACACCACTGAGCTTGTTTTAGGATGCTCAGCTACTCCTAGGCATGAGGCTGCCCTAAACTGTACATAATATACCCATTTTAGTATTCTGCATTAGAGAATACTATTGTTTTTCCTTTGCATGCAGGTACAAGTTCCTTTGCAATTACAAATGGCTTCTTGCTTAGGGCTGGGAGTCCATTCCACTTCCCTGTGGCTTAAACCTATGCAGGCCCTGTGTGCACTGTGACAATCCCAGTAAGTCCATACGTACATCTGATCTGTTGTATCTGGAAGACACCGTTTCCTTGGAGTTGCCTACTCTCTCAAGGGTTTTACAGTCTTTCACCTCCTTTCTACATAGAACTCCAATCCTTGAGGGGAGGAGTATGATGAAGACATCCATTTGATCCAAGGTCCCTCACTCTCTGCACACTGTCTGGTGGTGGGTCTTTGTTAGTTCCAATCAACTGCAAGAAGGAGCGTTTCTGATGATGGTGGACATGTGTGAGCTCACCAATCCATCTAGGCTGAGCTGACTATCAACCCCAAGGATCACCACATCTGCCTTTCAGCACAGGAATTGCAAGTGTGTCCCACACCCAACAGTTACATGGGCACAGGAGATCCGAACTTGGGTCTTCATGCTTGCACAGCAAGCAGTTTACCCACTGAGCCCTCTCCCTAGGCCAAGACTTTATAAGTTCCATCACAACATCCTATAATCAACTATTTTTTTTTAAGATTTATTTATTTATTTGTCTTCCGACACACCAGAAGAGGGCTTCGGATCCCATTACAGATGGTTGTGACCCACCATGTGGTTGCTGGGAATCGAACTTGGGACCTGTGGAAGAGCACTCTTAACTGCTGAGCCATCTCTCCAGCCCTATAATCAACTCTTGAGTAAAGCATCTCTCCTAACAGTTTTGATCTCAGGTGGGTCTCTAGGAATGCCAACGCTGTGACTCCTTAGACTCTCAAAGGCCAGGAAGAACAGAATAGAGAGAGCACATTGACAACGAGCTCGCACTTTCTGCACAAGAAAGTTATAGTTGGGTGTGGCTTGGGGCTCTGCTTTCAGAGCTAGACGGCTGACATGGAGGGAGGCTGATTCGTGAGGCTGTCTGCACCTTGATGGAGGAGCAAAGTATGAGGAACACCAAGACTAGTAAGCCCAACAGCAGGTTGTCTTTGTACCACACCACAGAATCTCCTGCTATGGTATCAATACTCGTAGATGATCTAGGGATGTCAGCAGATCCACCCAGCAAGTCATTTCTGCTTTGTGATGAGCTCTAGCCTCAAAACAAAGGAGCACGTGTCAGTCTCATTCCCAACAGCACGGCCCACCTAGACTTCTCCTAGGAAACTGGGTGATGTCACTCCAAAGCTCTCTTGATCTCCTCTGGGGCCTGAGTGGAATGAAATCCTTATGGGGCCATCTTGTGCTGGAAAGTCATAAGGGCAGGGCTCAGTGGTGACCACTAGCACTTGTTATAACAGCAGCAACCTCGGTTCTACACTCTAAACACTTTTAAAATGAGTGTCTCCTTGTCATTTTTCTCATGTCCCTAGTGAGGTGCTGGGTTACAATGCGACAGAATCTCTAGCTATATTCAAGTCGTGAATCACATTTTTTTTTCACCCAAAATAGACTCCAGGTGAGGTGTCTTAAATGAGAACGTTGTTCTGGAGAGAGACTTCACTGACAGCTCAACCAGCCAGGGCTGCCATGTTTTCCCCTAAAACTCCATGGAAATTGTTTTCTTTACAGCAAAGCTCGAAGAAGCCTTATAATAAATGCATAGGCTTGGCTGACTCTCTCCCTTCCCAGGAGTTATGTTTCCAGCGTCTGTGAAGCCTGCCTGACTTCAAACTGCAAATTCCAAAGAGAAGCCAAGGAATCCATTCAGCTCTCCTGTTATGGGCACCAAATTAGATGTGCACACTGGAGGAGGGACAGTAGAATCTGCAGGAACCTTCTCATCCACATGCATCAGTCACTTCTATCTACCTCCTCCAGGGTCACTTTGCCTCTCCTGGAAGAAGTCTGGAGTTCAAGGACATGTGATTTGCAAATAGCTTGATAGATAAGATGCTTTGATACCACAAGGTGCAAAGGCCTAAAACTATGGGCAAACCAGCAAGGAACATGTTCGAGGAGAGTACCTCCATACTTTCTGCCCTGGTTTCCCTCAATGACAGGCTGTGATCTGGAGCTGTGACCCGATCAACCCTTTAGCCTCTGAGTTGCTTTCTTGTCAGAGTGTCTAATTACAGCAAGAGAAAGAACACCTTGGCCCCTTGCTCTCTTCTGAGAAGAAGCACCCTCCCTTAGTCATTTGACACCGCCCCTATGCCTTGAGACCCTAGAGCCCAGAAATGCGTTATTCATGCTATGTATTCTCTAAGCACCAGTATCCAAAGGCACTTAGCATTGCATGCCTCAACCTGAATGCCAGGATCAAAGGCATAATCGCTCCCCATCAAACTATAATAACTCTCCTTAGCTCATCTTGTCTGAACACACAGTCCTCCAGAGATACTTGAAACCAAATGCATTCCCATCTACAAAATAGCTACCCTTGGATTAATTTACCAATTTTCTAAAATTTCCAACTCAACCCTCTCCCCGTCCCCACCCATTACTGTATCAAGAACTACAACTCCTCAATAAATATGCTACCTGTTTTCAACAGCGATTTTGAGCTTATTTTCAAACTATGTCCTCATCTCTCTGCCACCTGCCTTTAAAACGGTGTGTACTCTTTTAGCTCAGGCTCCTGGCCTGAAAGCGAAGCAAAGCAAATATCAATAACAATGAAACCTACACTACATTAATTGCAAAAGGAAATGAGTTTTAAACAAAGCAAACGCTGCAGGCCAGGAGTGGCCCCTGCCTTGGCATTTCAAAGGACAGAAAAGAAAATTGGGAAAGATCACTATCAAGACAACAGTGAGATCTGCAAGAGTCATAAGTAAAGATGTCTGTCAAGGCCCATTAACTGCTAATCACACACTGGATCAACACTAGCAGAACACTCCATGGCTAATGCAGTGGCTACCTTTGGGTCATCCTAAAACACAGCTGGGACTGCAGCGGTTTGATTCAGGACTCCTGTTGTTTTGTTGTTGGCAAGGGCCTTACAGAGGGTCTCAACTTGGAAAAGTAAGTGAAGGTCCCTGGTTCCAAGCCCCACCAGACAGATTCTGCAGAGAACAAGGACAACGGGAAACAGGAGACCTGTCTCCCTGAAGAGAGCTTATGGTGGCTGCAGAGTGGATTGTACCTAGGAGCTGTGCCATGTTGCCAGGTGGATTCTGGTGACTTGAACTGACCTCTGCATCCAAGCCCTCTTGAGATGGGCAGGGCAGGGAGCTAAAGAAAACCTAAACAAACAGGGAGGGGGAAAGTGCCTTTAAGGAAAAGCCTCCAGCCTCGGGATAACCATTCATGGATTCTCTAGCCAACCCTGTGCAGCCAGTACATCGGGAAGCATGATTTCTACAGTGATCCAGCCCTGCTCTTGGACGTGGGTAGCTACCTACCAGGGCCTGCCTCAGCCCCACTGAGTCTGTGAGAATCACATGGTACTTGAGAACTACGGCAAGAGAAGGACTCTGAGGTTGAGGCCAGTTTGGGCCAGTTTGGGCTACATAGCAATACTTTACAAAAAAAAAAAAAAACAGCCAAAAACAAAAACAAACAAACAATACAGAGTTCAGTGGCAGGAAGCTCATATTGACATTTACAACGTTCCAGATATTCTTTCTGAGTGTTCGAGAGGTGGAGGCTGTAGCTTTTGTTTTTCCTAATTGCCTAGAAGACATTAAGCCCTGAAACTTCGGGAATGACCTAACCAAACATCAATACAATCACCCAAACTCCACCCGGCCTCCCTGATTTGATAAAGGAGGAAGCAGAAGGAGATTAGGGGATTGGGAAAGGCTTAAAGAGCCCCTGCCTTTCAAGTGCTGGGTCAACTTTCTTTATTTAAAAGAAAAGCTCAGTATATCTTCTGGCTATACTACCAAGTGCAGAAACAAAGAAAAGGCCTCGGTTTGCTTCCTGTCTCCGTCAATCAACCTTCTCTTTGCCTCAGTTTCTCATGCACCCAGAAACACATTTATCTGCACTCTCCGGAACAACTCTTTATATCAGAAAAGGTGTCTTCCAGTTCTGAGAACAGCACTTCCTCGGGGCCACATGCCTTGTCTGTGCCTTGGCATCTGTGAATTACAGGCTGGCTGAATTCAAATAGCAGAGCCCTGTAAAACTTGCTTCTAAATAACTGGAGGTATGCTGGACTGTCCCATGGATCCCATGAGACAGTGAGAGAGACAGACAGTTCATCTCCAAGTTCCTGCCCTACCTAGAAGTCCAACCTGAGATGAGGCAGGTTAGTCTTGGCACAGACTTGGTTTCTCTGATTTAAATCTACAGTCAGCAAAAGGAAAGCGTCACAGAGCCGGATACATGAGAATAAAAAAGATCTTCAAAGTCTGTATGGTAGTAATTGTTACATAAAATCAGCAGCCAGACTGGACAAGAAGATTTATTGTATACACCAGAGACAAAGGACTAAATATCACTAATTTATAAAAATCTGTGTGGCAAGGGATAAAATATAGTAAAAAATGGAAAGGGGCAAAGACTAACCATTTGAGAAATCAAATCTACCACTATGGTTGGACAAATAGAAAAAGACCCAAACTCAATAATAATTAGAAAGATCCGAATGTTCCTGAGACTCCCGCTCTCCTCTGGGAGACTAACAAAAGTTTTTCAAAACATATCCACATATTCTTCTTGTCTGGCTGTGGGGATATAGACTCTAGGATGTTTCTGGGGGGGAATGCAAATTAATGGGACCCATCTGGGGAAAAATAGTTGTTATCCAATAAATAACATCATTATATACACATGCATTTATGCTCAGCCATTCCACCTCTGGGAATCTCTCTGGAAGATACCTCTCCAGAAATACAGCAACACACATACTAACACATACTAACACATACTAACACATACTAACAGGATTTGGGGGGAGGGGGGGTGTTTGTTTGTTTGCTTCCTTTTCTTTCTTCTGGCACCTTGTATAGTAGCAAGAGGCTGTAACAAGCTAAATGATTCTCCGTGGAAGAGAAGTGGCCTGACCTATGGTGCGTTGATCTAATGGAGGACTCTCAGCCAGGCTTACAAAAGGAGGCAGACTCCGTCCACATCATCACCAAGAGAAAAAAGCAAAACACAAAAGGAAATGGAGACCATGGTGCCCGTTTATAGTCTACTTTTTAAAGAATATTTATTTTGAAAGCTGTGGAGATGGCTCAGAGGTGAAGAGCATTAACTCTTTGTGGTGGTTTGAATTAAAATGACTCCAATAGACCCATAGGGAGTGGTACTATTTGGAGGTGTGGCTTTGTTGTAGGAGGTGTGGCCTTGTAGGAGGTGTGGCCTTGTTGGAAGAATTGTCACTGCAGGCTTCGAGGTTTCAGAAGTTCAAGCCAGGCTTGGTGGCTTATAGTCTCTTCCTGCTGCCTGGAGATCCTGAGGTAGAACTCGCAGCTCCTTCTCTAGCACCGTGTCTGCCTGCATGCTGCCACACTTCCTAGCATGCTGACAACAGACTAAACCTCTAAAACTGTAAGCCAGCTCCATTAAATGTTTTCTTTATAAATGTTGCCTTGGAATGGTGTCTCTTCATAGTAATTCAAATCCTAAGTAAGACAATGTCCTGGCAGAGGAACCAGTTTGGCTCTCAAAACTCCACATAATGGATCACAGGCTCTTGTAACTGCCCCCCCAGGGGACCTAGTGGCCTCTTCTAGCCTCCACAGGAACCAGGCAAATATGTGTCATATAAATACACACATAGGCAAAACACTCATACACATACAATACATAATTTCAAAAAGAATATTTTTCCTTTGACAACTTCTTACATATACACAAATTATCATGATAATATTTACCCCCATCTCTCCCTTCCTCTTCTTGGAGTCCTCTAACACACCTCCATCCCACCATCTTGTCTTGTTTTATAGTTTAATTAGTGTTGCCTATATGCACAGTGACTGCCACCCTCCCCTTATGACTTCTTCCCAGCAGCCACCAACTCCTCATATTTCCTCAGCTAGTGACAGGGACTTGTGAGCCCGTCTTCTGTCTCTGTTGGAATGGTGACTGGCTTGATCTTGCGCAGGTCTTATGAGGACACCCACATTTGCTGTGAATTCATGAGTGTAGCAGCCATCCCCCATCAGGAGGACAGCGTGTCCCCACTCTCTTTCTCACCTTTTGGCTCGTATATTCTTTCTGCCTCTTCTTCTATGATGTTGCCCATGTCTTTGATGGAGCTTGAGGTGCACATCCACTTAGGGCTCACAGCCACAGTGTTAATAAAGGGAGAAGGTAGGTTCATTTACTTGGATGACTGGAATAGAATGTTACAGCTAGATAGCTTAAGCAACTATAGTTATTGTCACACACTTTACAATAGTCCAAGTTCAAGGTGTTGGTCATCCTAAGACCTTCAAGCTTGATGATGACTGGGCCATCTCTTCAGTCCAACTAGGAAGAAAAAACACTAATGAGTAATTACTTTGTCATGTTAATTATTACAAAGTGTTTTGATCCTCATATCTATCACCTGGATGACGATGCTGTTCAGCACCACCATTACCTCCCCTTAACATGATTTATTCCTCACCGTGCTTCTGTGAGAATGAACATGAACTCAGCCAACAGCCCAAGCCAACCTAAAAGTTTGTTGATGTTGGATGCTGGTCATGATGTCTCCAACTTGAGTTTTCTAATAAAACTTTTTGCTCAATTTACGCCCCCCCCCCCTCCAGGTTTCACATACAAGAGAAAAAGTCACAAACTCCCAGAACGTTCAGTATGGGTGTTCTAACTTTTCACCTTAGGAAGTGAATCGTACCCAGACATGCTTGCTTCCTGTCCCTTGCTCTCTGGCCTCCTCCCAGACTTTTGCCTGATGCATTGTTTCTTTTCTTTACTCTCTCAGTCCCAGGAGGATTTTCCTTGTGAAAACCTTCCCTCTCACAGTTTGCAGACAGAGGTCATCTCCTCTGATCCCAGTTTCCCAGAGTTCTCTGAGAACCTTATCTGTGATGGTCTGATAACGCTCAATCACTGTGTACCCTCAATCCATGCTTGTTGACTGCCAAGGAGGCTGAGTTCTAGGTAGGCTAGCATCTTGTCAGGAATAGCTGAGCTGTAACAGGAAATACCTGTGCTTTCTGGCCAGATGTGGGGCAAGAGTCTTTGCCTCAGGGCAGGAATTGGGCTGATCAGGTTCTGTAGACTCTGTTGCTAAGGCTGGGCTCTCAGCATCTTTGAACCCATTCCTTCTGAACCATCTCCATTCCGACAATGCTTTATTTTCTCCTTAGCCCAAGTTTTGCAATTTTTTTTTGAGTCTGTATTTCAGTAGTTCCCATCTCTCTTCAGGATTAGTATCTCAGGTCTAAGCCTTAGACAGAAGCTCTACTTCCTAATGTCTTATTAACGAGGATTTATGATGACTAAGAACCTTCACCAGATGTGCAGCAAGCCCTTCCCATGCCCCATTGCCTACCACTACCACTTTTCATCCTCCATTCTTAATTAAACTCAATTTATAAATCAGGCTTTATTATTCAAGTCTACCTGGTTCATCATTTCCATGGGATTAGAAAGGGTACACAAGGGGCTGGTGAGATGGCTCAGTGGGTAAGAGCACCCGACTACTCTTCCAAAGTTCGGGAGTTCAAATCCCAGCAACCACATGGTGGCTCACAACCATCCGTAGTAATGAGTTCTGACTCCCTCTTCTGGAGTGTCTGAAGATAGCTACAGTGTACTTACATAAAATAAATAAATAAATCTTTAAAAAAAAAGGGGGGGGGTACACGAAACTATTAAACTGATCTGATTGTAATTGTTAATGCAGCCCACAGCTGTATTTCAATATCACTCTGTGTAACCAGAAATAATCATTGTGATGTCCCAAATAAAGAAGTTATAAGCTTATCCATGCAGATTATCCTATAAGAAAATCAGCCAATACCAACAGTCTACAGCTTTTCTCTCCTTCCTCTGCCCTCTCTAGGCTATGCAGCTGTTGCAGTACCTATGAAAACCCAGAGAAGGCAATTATAAATGCCACAAGAGGACACTGGCCTTGAACAGTGCTTTTGGTCAGTCACAGATCTGTATGAGTTAATTACATCAGGTGACATTCTTCATGAACTGTAATTAATGAAGACCTCCCCAACAAGGGAGCTTTTCATTATGAGCTGAGAAATGAGAGTAATCGCTTTGGATCTGAGATCACCCAAGAGGCCAGAACAGACTGGATGAAATGGCACCCCAGGAGAGGCAAGTGGTTATGACAGCACAGAATAGACAGGGAAGTACCCAAGGGGGTTCAGGCATGGGAAGCTTAACAAACTGCTGATGAACTTGGGGAAACTCTTCAGTGTGAAAACCATTAAAATATTCTTCCCAAAAATCTACCATCAAAACACACCCTTGTCCATGAGCCAGATCTCTCGACACTGAGAAAATGGAAAGTCTAGAATTCGTAACAAGCCTCACTCAGAGGCCACAGGATTGTAAAATTTAAGGCAAGAAGAAAAATGAGAGGTGTTCTTCATCCAATGGTTGTCAGCCTGAAGAAGGGACTGATATTCAATGTGAGGAAAACTTCACAATTCCTCTTGTAATGTTATCTCTTGAATAAAACTAAAATGTTTCTCATAAATAGGAGGTCGTCAGCATTTCACTGTGTGGTATGGCTCATAGGACTTCAATCCCCTTGAAGAGCATCAGGCAGTTAAAGATTGTAAAGTTGGGGATCATATTCCATGGTGATGTCCCCACTGGTACATTGGCTCCACCAAAAAAAAAAAAAATGACCCCCCTCACTCTGTCTTGTTAGTGGAGTAGGTCAATCTCACAATGACCCCCATCCATGCTTATATAACAACCTTAATTATATACTGTAGTGATTATATACCGTAGATTACATACACACAGGAATAAAGACATGAATGTAGAAGGGAGACTAGGGAAGAAAAAGAGAACTAGGGGAGGGAGAGAGGAGATAAAATGATAATGATATATGAATTTTCATATGAGTTATATATAAACAAAATATGATTGTATAGTAAAAATTAACTATTTAAAGTGTGATAAAATATTGCTACGAATTCAGAAATGGAGTCAGCAACAGCTATGTATATGTGTGTATGAGTTTGGTGTTCATGCAGAGAGTCAAAGACAAAAGTCCCTCTGCCACCATCTCTAATGTGTCATACATCTACCAAGAGCTCATGGTAAAGAACTCACCCAGTGAGTTCAGGGAAGGAGGGGTCACCTCTCACCAACTTATCTTTGGCCATTCATACAAAGCCAGTAGGTAATGTTCATAGGAAGAACACATTAAAAAAAAAAAAAAAAAAAACCCTAAGTGCTAGACTTTGCCCTCTATGAGGAAGATAAAGGTCAAGAGTAGCTTCATTTATGGCTGGCCCAGAGGACCAGAGAGAGGAACAGATGTGATTTCTCTACAGCTTTTGAGTCCACCCTGAAACTGTAACCCCTGCTTCATCCTCTCTCCAAGAGATTTCCATTTTTTATTAACAGTGCATTTTGATGCATGAGGCATACAAGTGGTCCTTTTACAGACAGGATGATGCTTCCACAATCATCTGATGCCTGGGACATGGGAGACAGAGAGGCAATGTGTTCAGGGCCCATGGTCACCAGTGCTGTCAGATGAAATGCTTCAGACATTTACTCAGGACAAGGACACAGACACTGGTCATCTGGGGTAGAGTCTTGAAGGGACGCCGCTGAGATCTGGTCTCATCTGCAGGTCCTGTACCAAAGCCCCGAGTGTCTTTCCTGCTCCGCCATGAGTGCTCTCCATCTTGCTCACATTGTGAGGGTTCTTTTGGGTTTAATATTTGATTTCTTTTTCCTATTTTCTTCTTTAAAAGGACCGAAAGAGCAACAAGAGTATCATAACCAAGAAAGGAGATGGTGTGTCTAAATGTGGGCAACATTGCACAAGGCCACAGCCAGTAAAACCCAGTAAATCATGATGAGCAAAAATGACTCTGAAAGCGGCTGCCAGCTTTGTTCAAATATCAAAGAGCCAGTGCTCTGCAGATCAGCAAGCTATGGGACTGTGCAACAATACCTCAGAGAGGCAAGAAAACTGGCCTGAGGTGACTAAAGGCTAGCTTTGTGTCCTTAGTCTAAATCTCAATTTCCTTTCCTCCAATATGCTGTTAAGAATATTGTCACCAGTGATTAGCTACAGAAACGAAACTATACAAAGCATGGAAATTATCGAGCATGCATGGAAATGTGTAGTCATTGTTAACTTATCATCAGGTTACAGACAAGGTCTCGGTAAGAAGGGTAGTCAGTACAGCCACAAATGCTAGTTCATTGTTGATCTTGTTTTAAGCAACTACATGTAGTGTATATGTGTGTGTGCACATGTGGGCATTCACACCCACATATGTAGTGTGCCTGTGTGGATACTGGAGGTGGGTATCATATGTCTATTGATCTGGGGGTTTTTTCTTTAAAAATTTTTATTTATTCACTTATTTTATAGGTATGCAGGTTTTTGTCTATGTGCGTATGTAAGCGTACCATGTGATTGTACTACCCAAAGAGACCAGAAGAGAGTGATAGAGCTTCTAAAATTGGAGTTGTCTATAATTGAGAGCTGCCATGTGGGAGGTAAGAACTGTACACAAGTCCTCTGCAAGAGTAGCAAGAGCTCTTCATCGATGGGCCAGCTCTGCCTGCAGCCTCCCAGCCTTCTGTACACATACTTTATTTATTTATTTATTTATTTATTTATTTACTTACTTACTTACTTATTTAATTACTTTTAAACAACCTCTCCCACTGAATCTGGAGCTCACCAATTTGCTATCTTGGCTCCTAGGAGTGCCTGCCTCCACTGTCCTTTCCTAGGATTACAGACACTCGTGCCCGTGCACACTGATATACCCAGTGTTTTCTAACGAGGCTGGGGATTGGAGTCGTGTCTTCATACTCACACAGCCAGCACTTTAGCCATTGAGCTACTGGTAAAGTGTCTCAGTTGGTTGGTTTGTTGTTTTGTTCTTGTGAGACAGAGTCATATCTGGAATTCACTTTATAGATCATGTTGTTCTTGAACTGAAAGCAATCCTTCTGCCTCAGCCTTCACAGTGCTGAGATTACAAGTTTGAGTCACTTTGCATGGGCATGATTTTTATTTTTAAGT
The DNA here is from genome assembly GCA_902729485.2 of Mus minutoides. Classification (NCBI taxonomy): domain Eukaryota; kingdom Metazoa; phylum Chordata; class Mammalia; order Rodentia; family Muridae; genus Mus; species Mus minutoides. Next base: position 1,367,769 of record LR749802.1, on the reverse strand, counting down.
TCTGACACGCGAGTTACTAATGAATACTGATTCCTTGAGTCAGGATCTGACCATGTACATTGGCTTAAAACTTCCCAGATTTGCTCTCTTGTATGAAGTAGGCAAATTATGTAAAACAATAATTATCTTGGCATTAGATATCAGGCAATGAAGAACATTGATCCCTGTGAGACAGAAAGCAAACCAAGTGAGTCCTTCGGCTCCCTGGAAGGAATTTGCTGGGTGTGACACAAAGAGGGGGAAACTGAGGCAGGATTTCACAGATTCCCTAAGTCAAGGCCAAAGCTGAGAATCTGTAAAAAGCAAGCCAACTAGAGTTCACAGAAAAGAATACCAGAGAGGCGTGTGGGGCATAGAGAGAAGAGCCTCGGAGTCTATAAAGAGTCTCTTCAAGGAGTGAACAGGGTGTAAGGACATTAACAATATCAGGCAAAGAGCTCACAAAAGGCTTCAGGCAAAGGATGCCAGGTGCACACTTAGAACCACACTAGTTCCTAGCAGCCAGCCCCAGAAGTCCACATTCATGAGGCATTGTGTGGAGTACTCGGGATGGTCTTGCTTCAGTGACGGGGAATAATTATCCCTAGAAAGGGCTGAGCTCTGGCCCAGCCTAACTAATCACACACAGAAAGCTCAAAGAATGACACTGTTTCCAAGTAACTTAACTACAGCCTAGAACAAAGCTTAAGAATGTTTATAGTAACACAGAAACAGCACCTACCATGGGCAAATCTCAAAGTGTGGCATCCAACCAAAGATCACCAAAGCATGCAAAGAGACAAAGAAGAAAGACTCCAGAATCAAAAGAATAATCAACCAATGGAAACTTACCCACAGCTGACTCACATGATAAATTTAGTATAGAGGATGTTAAATATGTAATTAGAATTTTTTTTAAAAAATTTTTAGTGATTTATTTTTGAGCATATGAGGATGTATATAGTACATATATGTGTGTGACATCTCCATGGCACGTGTATGGAAGACAGAGAATATCAGGTGGCCCCAGGAATAAAACCTGGGTCATCAGCCTTGCTGGCAAGCACTTTATCCGCTAAGTTATCTCACTTGCCAAGTTATTAGAACTTTTGACATAGGATATGAAATCCCATCTCCAAATTTAAAAACTGCTAGATAGGACTAATGACCAACTAGACAAGGAGATCGAAAAATCGGTAAATTGGAAGATGAACCAGTGGGAAATATCCAAATAAAATATGCTATGAAAGGAAGTACATATATAACCTTCGTTGTCTAATCACGGGACTCCCTGTTAAGGTGTATTTGTAGAATTTATTATTTTGAGGGTTCCCTCTTATGCGTCTGTCTTCCCGTGAACTTCTTCATAGTTGTCTTTACATCATTGTTGTTTTTAATGCCTAGTTATTAAGTTTTTTGAGTTGTTTTGGGTTCTTCTCTCTATTTCTTTCGTCGTTATTCGGACATCAAAATTAAATCCAGAAAGATGAGTGATAAAGAGAAAGTCAGAGAACTGGGCATGTTAGGCACAGAAGAATTTGAAAAGAAGAAGACAAGAAGGAGGAGGAGGAGGAGGAGAGGGGAAAGAAAGAAAGAAAGAAAGAAAGAAAGAAAGAAAGAAAGAAAGAAAGAAAGAAAGAAAGAAAGAAAGAAAGAAAGAAAGAAGGAAGAGGGGAAGGGAAAGGGGAAAGGGGAAAGGGGAAAGGGGAAAGGGGAAAGGGGAAAAGGGGAAAGGGAAAAGGGGAAAGGGGAAAGGGAAGAAGCCAGCCACCATCTTTGCATCTGGAAGCAACACAGTCAAAAAGATGGTAAAGCAATGTCCTTATAAAACCAGAAAACACCTGTCAGTACCAAATTCAATACCTGGGGAGGATGCCTCTCACAATGAAGCTAGCGACAAAATAAGTAAGACAGATGGGATTTTGGCTTAAAGTGTGGGGTAGCACCCATGAAACCATCTGATGTAAACAAATGTTCAGAAACATAAATGAGGCTAAAAGACAAGTTTTCCATATATAAGGGTTCCAGGGTGATTTGTGTAGCGATGACACTGGCAGGCAGACACAGCCTTACTCTTCCTCCCAAGGGTGATGGCACAGAGTAAATTCCTCCCTAGACACAACGTGGACGGAAGCAAAGCAGAGGGTGACCACAAGTGGACAAGCCTGCGAGCACAAGCTCAGGCAAGTAGCTGAGGCGACTCTAACAGTGACAGTTCTCAGCGGTGGCACTTGACCTAGACATGATGGTGTGACAATGACACCTAACCCCCACAAGTTTTGGATTTTTCTCCTGAAACTCCACAACTCTAGTATAACCATGAGAACAATGTCAGAGAGAAAAAAAAAGTACCATATTTCAGGGCATCTTGAAGAATTAGTATTCTTCAAACTTTCTCAGATCTGAGTTGTCCTTGATGATCTGTCTATCTGTCTGTCTCAGCCAGGTGGAGCCTCCAGACACAGGAAGTCCTGAGGTGACTTCTAGAATACAGAAAAGATATTAGGTTAGAGGAAATACAAATAAAGTTTAGATTTAATCAATATTGATTCTTTATTTGAAAAAAAATGTACCACAGTAACCTGCAAAGCTAATAACAGAGGAAGCTGCCTGGGAAATGGAAATACCTTTTTATTGACTTGGTGATTTTCATATTTAGACTCATTCTACAACAAAATTCAATAGAAACAAAATGAAGGTAAAACAAAAACCCTGGGACACACACTGTACACTGTATGTTAAACGATACACTCAGATACACACTGTATATGCTATGGTGAATGATCACTTGGATATACCCTATACATGGTATATTAAATGATGTCCATCAGGTCCATAGCAGGGGATACTATGTGAAAGATGGAAACTTATAAACACTTAGTCACTACATGTGTAAACACCTATGGCTGTCTCGTTATTTAGATCCTCCTAAAAGATAACTGGCTAGCAGGACATGGTGATGCCCACTTATAATCATAACATTGGAGAGGCTGAGACAGTAAGGTACCTATTTCAAAGTAAGCCTAGTTCATAAGTTGTAAGATCCTGTCTCAAACAAACAAACAAACAAACAAACAAAACACAAACAAATAAAACAAACAAACAAAAAAACCTGGTGTTGTGGTACACACCTTTAATTCCAGCACTCTGGAGGAAGAGGCTGGCAGATTTCTTGTGAGTTCCACACCAGCCTGGACTGTATAATGAGATTCCATCTAAAACAACATCAGTACACAGAAGATAGTTGGCTCTTGGTTTTACTATAGTGTACAATCCCATCCCCCCTAAAACTCCCTGGCACAACCAAAGCACTTGTCAACTCTAACTTGAAAGGAAGCACAATGCAAGTGCAACTCAAGCAAAAATCAAAGTGATCCAAGCCAGGAAAACTACAAAAAGCGATGGAAACAAAAAGCCAGCTATAGAGGGAGTCTCTTGTGCACTGTATGGAAGCATCACCTGCCAATAAAAGCTGATGACCTATAAGCTGAGGCAGGAAATAGGAGGTGGGAGTTCCTGGTAGGGGGAGAGGAACTCTGGGATAGAATCAGTCATGGGAAGATATTTGCCTTGAACTCTGAGACCCAAATGCATGAAACCGAGGAGAGGTAACCAGCCATGTGGCACTCAGAACAGTTTAACTGGGATAATTGAGTTCCGAGCTAGCTGGAACAAGCCCAGGCTTATGGTCTAGGCATTTATTCAAAAATAATAAGGCTCAGAACTGTTATTACAGGAACTGGGGTGCTGATGGAAAAGCCTGAGGATACAGCCAGGGGTTGTTGTTGTTGTTGTTGTTGTTGTTGTTGTTGTTACTATTTCCATGTTAGGGGTGGCATGGAGAAGAAGGAGAAGGAGGAGGAGGAGAAGGAGGAGGAGGAGGAGGAGGAGAAGGAGGAGGAGGAGAAATTTATAAACAATGCTAACAGCATCATAGGCAAGCAAGAATATGAGAAACCGGACCAACCACACATTCTCAACAAATATGCAAAATGGCAGAGTCACTCTGAAGAACAGTTTCTAGTTTATAAAAATGAAACACACACCTGTTGTGTGGCTAGCACTTTGCTGTCTCAAGCATTTATCCCAGAAAAGAAAAAATATATGTTTACATTAAAATGTACACACAATCCAGTATGTGAATTGTTAAACAAACCATGACGTATCCATTCCATGGAATATTATCTAGCAATAAAAAGAAACAGCCCAGCCGGGCGGTGGTGGCACACACCTTTAATCCCAGCACTCAGGAGGCAGAGGCAGGCTGATTTCTGAGTTCAAGGCCAGCCTGGTCTACAAAGTGAGTTCCAGGACAGCCAGGGCTATACAGAGAAACCCTGTCTCGAAAAAAATTTTAAAAAACAACAAAACAAAACAAAAAAAGAAACAGCCCATTAATGCACATAATGACTTAGATAAAAATTTCAGGAAATTGTACTTAAATAATTTTAAAAGCTGGTATTTGAAAGCTCTGTGTGTGTGTGTGTGTGTGTGTGTGTGTGTGTGTGTGTGTGTGTGTATGTGCATGCATGCGCACAAGCGCTCATTTCTAGGATATTCCTGAAATGAAGAACAAATTAGTGAGCAAGGTAGCATATGAACAACAGAAGTGTGTGTGTGTGTGTGTGTGTGTGTGTGTGTGTGTGTGTGTGTGTGTGTCTTCTGGAGGCTAGCAAGTCCAAGATCAGGCACTAGCAGATTCCATGACTGATGAAGGATCTTTCTCCAGAGACTTCACTATGTCCTCAGAGCAGGAAGGGGCAGAATAGACCTTGACCCTCACAGGGGTCACATATCAGATATTCCATATAACAGATATCTACATCATTATTTGTAACAATAGCAAAATTACAATTATGAAGGAGAAATGAAAATAGTTTTATGGTTGGGGTCATCACATCATGAGGAACTATATTAAGGGTCACAGCATTAGGAAGGTTGAAAACCACTGAGTTAGAATCTCTTATGTAGGGCATAAATCCCATCCATGAAGTTTCTTCCCTGTAACTTAACAACTTCCCAAAGTGCCAATAGCCCAAGGGTGGTATTTTAATACCTGAACTTTGAGTGAGCACTGTTGTACCTTAAGTTAGGCAAGCAAACATTTTGTTTAGTAGGGTTTGAGCTTGTTGTTGTTGTTGTTGTTGTTGTTTTGAGTCGTGAACTTTGCTGGTTGTTAGTTACCTTGAATTCCTGTGCCTACTGCCTCTACCTTCCTCCCAAAGAGCTTACACTGAATACCATTATGTCTGACTAGGCAAATGTTTCTAACCCTAGACAGTAAAAAACAAAAGCCATAAAGAAAAAGCCCATAAATTCAACTTCACCAAAAATTAAACTTGTACTCTTCATAGGATAAAAGACAAGGTATGTCCTCAGAAAGAAATTTTCCCAGACTTCTGTCTGGGGATCCCACAGGTCCCCTTAAGTCATCTCCCCATAACTGGGGCAGACAAAGCAATACCTTGGAGCACCTAGCCTGTACCACCTACACACTACCACCTGTGTGCTCAGCTTTCAGGACTAAAGACTAGGTCACATATCTCACTCCTGGGAGCTATGCTGAGAATTGTCTGCACTGAGCCTGGAATCCATGGCTAACCCCACATAGCCATCTCTTAGAGAGGAAGTTGTTGGGGAAAGAGTTTGTCTTTATGAAAACTTATTGTAACTGTAACTAAATTGATGATCCAAGAAAGAAAACCAAAAGCAAGCTGAGCTATGAAAGTAGGTCTGGTCCATCTGCCTCTGGGGAATCAACTATACATCTGCTTTATTCTGAAGCCAGCATCACCAGGGGGCCCAGTTCCAGCACATGCACCTTGGCCCAGTAGATTAAAACAAATGCTGATGCCCTGTGTTTTAGAGGAAGGCTCAGGATGAGGAAAGAGGACAAGTAGGGTCAAACAATACCCGAAGACAAGATAATGGCAGATGGAGACAAACTTGGCTTCTGGACTGTGGCTTCCAAACAGTAGTCTTAGCAGGAAGCAGCAGCAACATCTCCTAGAAACTCAATGGAGACATCAAGCCCTCACTCAGTGAAGACCTTCTCAATCTGAACCTCGTCAGCCTTCCAGTTACGGTAGGGGCATGAGAAGGGCCTTAATCTTGAGTGTGTATGATGGATTCATGTGGGACACTTTCAAGTCGAGGCTAAAGTTGGGGTCTACTTCCCAGTGATCTTGATTTTAGGGATTGATTGGTTCCACCTAAGATCAAGCCTGGGTACTAACATTTCCCCCCGGGGGCATATTGGATCCTGAGGACCATCCAAAAAAGATCACTGCCAGATGCTTTGTTCATGGATTCAGACTCTCCAAGGGTATTTGAGCATCCCTACTTCTAACAGGTGCCCTCTGCCCAGATGACTCCAAAGTACCTGTCCACTTTGAGGAACATTCCCTTTGGAATTTGTTTTACGGTTAGGTCTTCTCGGCATTGTGTAACAGGTCCAGTCTCCTAACCCTGGACCTCATTCAACCTCATATAATTCCGTATATGATGGTATATAATGTTCCACCAGCCATTCAACAAACAGCATCTCACATGTCAACCCCCTTCCGTGTGCTCATCTAAATGAGAAGAGACGCTAAAGCAAGGGCAGTCAGTGTGATCGCAGGCCACCTATGATCATGACTGTGTGAGGACAGGGACAGTAAAGTAAGAAAGGGGACATCCAGCGAAGAAATGGAAGAGTTACTTTCTAAGTGTGTTTCAGATAATAAAAGGTGAGTCAGTCAAGAATCTCTTTGGAAATACCCAGGACGCTCTGCCCACAGAACAATAAACATGCTTCCCTTCCCACGCTAACCCTGGCCCACTTATTCCTACGGAGGTTAAGCAAACAATTTGTTTTGTCTTTTTAAAAAAAAGGGGGGGGGGGTATAGACATCCATCACCAGGAGAGAAAAATTAAACAGCAGTAAGCCAGCTGAGATGCTTCCAAGAGAGATAAAGGCCAGAAAGAGAGTAAACTGGGGCGGAGAGGAGGCCGAGGAGAACGATTAACCCATGCACACACTGTGTACCCTGTCAGCTGCAGAGACTGGGGCCAGAAGGGTGAGGCCTGCATGCCGCTGCCAGGGCCAGGGCTGAGCTGGCTCTTGGAATGCTAAGTCAACAGCTCCGACTCACTGTTCTGGACGGAGCCTTGGGCTCTCTCACCAGCCTGAGAAATGGACAGATTGAAATTACCTCTTCACGTGGCACTCTCCTCTAGAGAAGGGCTCCCAAGGAGCTGAGGTGACTGTCACCAAACCCCTGGTTCCTGGCATTGGGCACGAGCCACCTGGCACGTGACCCTACAAGACATCTTCCGTAGCTTTACATAAATAGCCTATTCTTCAGAGGGGATGGCAAATGTCCCATAAGCTCCCAGCGAATTTCCCATGCACCTGGATAGCAAAGGGGATTAGGGACCTGCGTTACCTGAAGGTTCAGGGCATGCATTCTGAGCTGCACAGTGGAATGAATGTCAGGTTCCCTCACCCCACTAATGTTGAGGTGGACCTTAGAGTAGGACCTTAGGAGGAAATAGGGTTCTTGGGTTCAATGACTGAAATAGAGGTGGAGATGAGAGCACCTTAAGATAGACTGGATCTTGAGTCCAAAGAGATAGAAAAAGACACAGAAAGGGGAGCCACAAGAGACAGAGGGAGGGACATTGGCACATCCTGAAGGGCCCAGTGCTCAAAAGCTGGAAGAGATAGGGAATGACTCCCTTTAGCCTTTAGGAGAACCAATGCCTTGATTTCAGATTTCTGAGCTCCTAGAAACATGTGACAATACACTGCTGATGAGTGAGCTCACAAGTCAGTCAGCAGCAGCTTGCTCTGAAGGCAGGGGGACAGGAAGGCAGGTGCTGGGGCACTGGAGTTTAATCTTCACGACTGCCTTGGCCAGAAGTGGTCATGCACATGACTAGCAAGGATAGTGACGGGCACCGGAGGGGCTCAGAGAGTCACCCAGGCTGATGCTTCCAAAGGAAGGGATGTGACACACAGAGGTGCCCCAGAGAGCAAGCCACACTAAGGTTGGAGCCCTGGGTTCATGGCCTTCACCGCTGAAGACCAGGCAGCCCCAGTCCTGCTTCTGGGAACAACGCTGCTGCACATCTCGGCAGAACTCTTGTTGTTGACGAGGAACACAGCACCTTTTCAACTACAAAGACCCAGAGAGGCAGAATGCAAAATCAAAGGAGCACATGAAAGAGCCGCCTGTGTGCCAGACACGATGCGCGAATTCTACTTCGAGAGAGAAAGAGGATAGTCACCTTTCTCTACAGTCACATCTATGATTCTGTTTTAAGATGACAGTAAACAATATTTGTATCTGACACTGGCATGTTAAGAACTCAAGAAAGCAAAAACGTAAGGAAGACAAACATACACACATGTACACACGTATACACACAAGTACACACACATTTACACAGGTATGCACACAAATACACATATACTCATACACAGGCACAGCTACACACACACACACACACATGCCTTCCTTCTTGCTTTTACCCACACTTTCTGTGAAGTGTATCTTAACATGGCTAAGTACTAGAAGCACAGGCTTCCATATTGAGAGTCTCCTTTTTCTCCTAGTCAACAGAGAAAGTGCTGAAACCTGGAAGAGAAATCCCTCTTTGCCCCAATATAGTCTCTAAAGATTTGAAAGCTCCAAAAATATAATGGATAAAAAAAAAAATCAAATAGTCCTGGTTGTCAAAGAATATGCTTCCTTGCCTCGCAGTGAATCGGGGAGGCTGGGGCATCTCCTGCTTAGCAGTCAGCAGTAACTCACTCCCTAGAACGGCCAGCCACAGGTTCGAGACAGGGCTTCTCTGTGTAGCATTAGCTGTCTCAGAACTTGCTTACTAACCTTGGTAACCCAGGCTGGCCTCGAGCTCATAGATCTGCCTGCTTCTGCCTTTTGAGTGCTGGGATTCACAATGGACATTGCAAGTCTGCATGTTTTATAATTCCTTCCCTACTCCACCCTCACTGTACACCGACTCCACCTCTTCTCACCCGAAGCCTTCCCTCCGGATGGAAGACGGGTGGAATAAGTAGACCTTATGAACAGAAGAGTCTGGAAAAATTAGCAATTGGCCAGATTTAGAAAGTGGGAACACAAGGTATCTACTTATCTTGAACTTCATAGCAAACACTTTATAAATATAAATAAATTTCAAATGATTCTTGGAACATTTGTACTGGAAAAAGAAGTCATTTGTTATTTGTCTGAAATTCAAATTTAACAGCTTTTGTTTGTTATTTTTAAGTCAGGAATACACGAAGCCCAAGCTGGTCTCTAATTCAAATATAGCTCAGGGTAACCTTGAACTTTAGATCTGCCTCCTGAATGTTGCAATTATAGACAGGTACCACATGCCCAGTTTATGAGATGCTGGGCATCAAACCCAAACCCTGGGGGATTTTTTTGTGACTGAGCCACACCCCAATCCTGTATCTATATTTTTATTTACTAAATTTGCAAGCCTCCTTGTGAGAGCTATGTCTGAATTTGATGGTGATCTAGCTAAGGACTATGCAGATGGGTAAGGGTTAGTGGGCAACTCTGGGAGTCAGCCCCATTGCTAACATAGTGTTCACAGCTCCCCACCAATTGACAGAGTGACAGTCATTGAAACAAGGCCATCAGGGTCCTCATAGCCAGCTTCTCCTGCAGCACTCTTTATGGTCTTCTAGTGATGGCAGGATATTGACAAAACCCAACAGGCACCATGTTCTTCCTAACCTTAGGTTTGTGTTCCTATACTCACGGTTGCCTAAACACTTTGCCTAAGCATTTGTGAATGTGTGTGTTCATGGTGATGGATCCACACACACTCACGCATATACATACTTACTTATACATGCACGTATACACTACAAGTGAGTACTTATAAGTATGTACTATACATATATACTTACCTGATGCTTACATGTTCACATGTGCTTTATCTTACTCAGAGAGCATGTTCATCCTCTGAGAACTGTCTAGGGTACCCATTGCTCCAGAAGTTTCCCCCAACGCCTCTTCCCCCTTACACGGGAAGATTTGAGATGGACATCCTGTTACTCCGTGACTACCCCTCTGTTCTGTGTTTACATGCTTCTCCTCAGGACTTGGTCTCCCTGGTCTTTCTTATTTCTTTTTTCACCACAATATCTGGTACACAGTGACATCACAAACATCACATTAGAGTTCATTTTGCTTCTTCAAACTTAGGAGCAGAGACCACCATGTTTATCCTTTGCCCAGGGTGACCCAGAGTCTCTGTTATTGTAGACAGGTGCTCCTTCAGCAGGTAGTATTCCCAAAGCCTCCTCCCTCCAGTGTGACTCCTCCCTCCAAGTGTGACTCTTCCCTTCCTTCACACTGCTCCCCTGAACTTTGCAATCCAATGTAGTTCCCCCAGCTGATTCAAAAGTTCTCAAGAATTTTAAAAATCAAACCAAGAGAGGGCTGGAGTGTGTTGGTGGTGAGGTCACACATCTGTGAAGCCACCATTACCCCACTCCTTCTGTCCTGTTGGTTTTTGCCCAATGGGCTGTGTGACTGTTATCTATCAACAGCTACACCTTTGGTTACCTGTCTCCACTCCAGTGGTTTGAGTCACTAGGAAAGCTCTAGGCCAGCTTGCTTCAGTGTACTGCAGGTCATTCTCAGAGCTATCTCTGAAAAGGTCTGCATAGAATGGGCGCCGACTTGGTGCTCAGTGGTCCTCATAAACACAACACACACATTTGGCCACCAGTTTCAAGTATACAGTCATGTGCGAATACAATGGTAAAGAAAGAGAGGCAAACAGCCTGTGCCAGCCAGCTGTTCTCCATCCAACTGACCCCAACTTGGGACAGAGGTAGCAGAAAACTAACGCCAAGAACCTCATATATGGTGCAGGGGAGGAAAAGAACATGAGAAAAAAACCCCATGGTACAAGATCAAGTGTAACACACGAAGACTATGCAGGCTGGTAAACTGAGGCAATCTTTGTACCTAACCTAAGCCCTGCCCCCATCTTCAGGAGTTGAACCCCTAAGGGAGCCACTCCACACCCACACATCCATAGAGACTGTGTTGAACACAAGGTAAGACGCAAAATATACACAGCCACTGATCCAACTGCCACAAACTCAAGTCCAGCATGTATCAGCTGGTGGACAGCCCTGTTTGAGACTATTTGTCAGATTGAAACAGAAAAGGCAGGCTTAGTGTGGGACAGGTGTGTGTGTGTGTGTGTGTGTGTGTGTGTGTGTGTGTGCACATATGTACATGTGTGTGTGTTTGTGCATGTCTGTGTGCATGCCTCTGTGTATGTATGTATATGTGTGTGTGTGTGTGTGTGTGTGTGTGTGTGTATAATTAATAGACATCAGGGGTGATGCACACACACACACACACACACACACACTCAGGTACTACCTTGCTTTTTGAGATCCCCAGCTTCTGTCATGAGCTCTTTTGTCACTTGCAGTGATATGTTCACTAGTTTCTCATTTCACAAATGTGTCCTTAAGCTACTGGGCAGCAAAGCCAAAGTGTGTGGGCCACCCCAGTTTGTATGTCTCTGGGGTGTCACTTCAAATGATGTCTATCATGAGCATGGCAAAGGTCTTGGCAGGCTTCTCTAGGTCTGAACTCAAGTTATGTTCTCTGCTTAGCATGTGATAAAGCCTGGTGCAGTGGCTCAGGCCTATAATGGCAATGCTTGGGATACTGAGACCAGCTTGAGCTAGAGTGAGACTCTCCTCTCTCTCTCTCTGTCTCTCTCTCTCTCTCTCTCTCTCTCTCTCTCTCTCTCTCGTGTGTGTGTGTGTGTGTGTGTGTGTGTGTGTGTGTGTGTGTGTGTGAGACACACATACCTCAAAACAATTGACATAGTACAAAAAGGATGATGGTTGTTAGGAAGGGGTGTAATATTCAAGAAAAGAAAAAAAGTGATGTTAAGATAAAATAATTGGGCGGGGCATGGTGGCTCATGCCTTTAATCCCAGCACTCGGGAGGCAGAGGCAGGCAGATTTCTGAGTTCGAGGCCAGCCTGGTCTACAAAGTGAGTTCCAGGACAGCCAGAGCTACACAGAGAAACCCTGTCTCGAAAAAACAAAACAAACAAACAAACAAAAGTCTAGGGAAGATCTCAGTCAAAGCAGCATGTCTTTCAGGGGCTGAGAAAAAAGACAGGCCAAGTTGGGGGACAAGGAAAGCAATCGATCCCTACGAAAACTCCACTTGGGTCATCCACAACTATCCAGCTGCCCAAATGTTTCCCAGAACCGGTACACTGCAGCTCTGGATCGACTACACCATGACGGAGATTCCAGGTCATGGTACTGGGCTGCTAAGCAGTCAGAACTCACTTTCACTGAGTTTCATATACTCTAAGACCACAAATACATTGCCCTGAAAACAGCTCTGGAATTAAGTGTTCCCCCACCCCACCCCTAGTAACCATGGGCCTCAAACGCATTATGAAATTGCTCTCTGGTTTTCTCAGCTACCCGTGTCAGTGGCTGAGGCTGGGAACAAACTCACTACAGTCCAGTGTGAGACTGGAAAGAAGGATCAAAACAGCCTGCCTTCCTTGACCTGAGAGCAATCTCCAGAAGCTACATTAAAAAAAAAAAAAAAGCTACGCAGTGGTGGTGCAAGCCTTTAATCCCAGCACTTGGGAGGCAGAGGCAGGCAGATTTCTGAGTTCAAGGCCAGCCTGGTCTACAAAGTGAGTTCTAGGACAGCCAGGGCTACTCAGAGAAACCCTGTCTTGAAAAACCAAAAAAAAATAAATAAATAAATTAATTAATTAATTAAATTAAATAAAATAATTGGGGATAGGGGACAATTAATCTTTATTTCATCCAATCATTCCAGAAAACTTGGATTAAAAAAAAAATCTAGAGGAAAACAACTCCAAGCTTTACAACTCCAGAGTTAACCTGCTTGCTGACACAGCCTCCATTTTCTTCCAAAGAAGCAGCATTCCCAAGCTTGCAGAACTTCAGGTGGGGTGGCTCTCCCTGTGCGGTGGGGCCAGGCAAGCCACCGGTGCCTGAATGAGGAGCTGCAGTTCCCCCGTACTCTCAGCTGGACACAGCCACAGAAATCATGAGACTCACTGGGGCTTTGAGGAGCTCACAGTGGAGGCTGCAGGCTTGAAGGTTCTGACAGCCTGCTGCTTCCTGCTTGGAGCTTGTACGCAGTGTCAGCTCAAAGGGCAGGACAGGGTGATGCCGCAGGACCAAGGCTTCATGACATCATCCAAGACCTGGATCCAGTTATAACTGAAATTTTAATTTCCCACCGTTCACACCACTACCATTTCTTGGGTTTCATTTCAGTCACTTGCAACTGCTCCTTATTAAGATAAGAAATCCCTTCAGTGCTATAAATGATACTTTGTTACAGTTATTAACACAGTACTTATTAATGACTGAGGGAAGAATCCAGATACCAAGCCATGGTTGTCCTGTACCTTAGAGTCAACTCTTCTTTCAGAGAATTAGTCACTCTTCCCTTGATTTGTTTTCCACAAATTAATGATTATTTACATAAGAATCCATTGAGCCGTAAGTATCGGAATATCTAACTGAAAGTAGGTTAAATCATTAGCCTCACAGTTGAGCTAACAGTTAGTCATCCAGGTGTGATTAACTAACTCTGCACTTCCAAGTCGCCACCACAGACTGCAGTCCTTCTTTCCGCCTATCAAGCCATGAATCTCCCCTCGTGGTCACAGAAGACTGCTACAGCACCAGCTACCAAGTCAGCATGGCAATGTCCCATCCAAGCAGAAAGGACAGCAGTGTAGGCAGAGGGTGTTTTCTTCATTGTATGTTCTACCCATTGTCAGAAAGGAAAAACTAGTCCAAAGGTGTCCCCATTCTACATTGTTACAGGCTTTGTTATAGGCTCCCTCATAAATCACCTCCCAGACAGATAGGGGAGGTGGGTATCTATAACTGGCTTAGATTGGCTAAAGTTGAGATTTTTATCCAGCAGAGTGGTTGGTGGTGAGGAGGTGTCTATCAAAATGGTACCGTTTACTTATCTTTGGTTTTTTTTTTTCTTAACCAGGACATAGAAAAAGAAAAAAAAAATACTAGGCAGGTGAACCCCAGTTTTATAGAACTTGCATGTGTAGCCTTTGTCTTTGCCCTTAAAGTAAAATCACAGTGAGCCAGGGAAAGGCACCTGTGAAAACTATTTCAGATGCCCTGGAGCTAGAAGAGATAAGTCAAAGTCAGAGACTGGGGCTAGATCTACACATAGCTTTACCTGCCTTTGGCAATGAATTCTAAAAATACAGACCTTTGACAGCATCTATTTTAAGTTGCAAGTGCCATGGGTAGGATCTCTGCTCCTCTTGACTATATACTAAATTTTTGTGCTGAGGAAGAAATGACAGAGGATTGGGTTTAGCAGAGCAGGCCCAGGTCGCATTTTGAATCTTAGAGCTCGTATCTCCTGGCTATGTGGCTCTTCTCAGTGTACAATGCCCTCATCCGCAGCATGAAGACCATGATTCTCACCTTGGGACTAGAGAGATGGCTCATCAGTTGAAAGCATTCATTGCTCTTGAAGAGGACTTGGGCTTTGGTCCCAGCACCCACCCAGTGGTTCTCAAGCAGGAAGGTCACAATGATCTGTGACTCCAGTTCCAGGAGACCCAACCAAACAAAGCCTTCTTCTGACCTATGTAGGCACCAGACACACATATGATACACAACTGTGTAGGCAAAATGCTCATAAAATAAACAAGTCTAAAAACTAATTTGTTAAATAATAATAATGCTCACCTTGGACTGGTGAGTTGGATCAGCAGGTAAAGGCCCTTGCTGCCAAGACTGAGAGACTGAGTTCAATACCCAGGAGCCACATGGAAGAAAAAAAAATTCCTGCAAGTTTTCTTCCTACCACATATGCAGCATGGCATGTGTAATGTCCAAACACACACACACACACACACACACACACACACACACACACACACACACACTACCACCACCACCTAAATAAATACATAAATAAATACATAAATAAATAAATAAATGTAATGAAAATAGCACAAATGAGACTCAACATGGGCCTACTCTCCTCCCCCCATCCTCCCTTCTAGAGCATGACAAAAGCCATTCTCAGACAGACTTCTGCCTCAGCACTGACCACTGACTAGGAAGCTGGCAGAAAAACAGTTATGTGACCTCCTCCGCAGAGCTCAGCAATGCTCAGCTGCTCTTCTTAGTTCTTCTGCTACACTTGTTAAAGTAGTTCCCTCGGTGTTAATGGTACAGTATCCAAGCTTTAGGTGCAGACATTGAGAGTCCTTCTAAGGGCTACAGAGATGGCTCAGCCAGTACAAAGTTTGCGTTGCGAGTGTGAGTCCTGAGCTCAAGGCTGCTTATAACTCCAACACTGAGAAGCAGAACAGGAAGTAAAATGTCCCTAGGGACCGATCGACCTGGTAGGATGAACCATTCACGGTCCGAACACCCTTTTGCACAGAGTTTACTTTCGTTTCCATCTACTATGGACTTCCTGTTCTGAGTTCCAACTGGAGACTGGAGGTGTGGGTCTATATGTGTGTGTCTCCATATGTGTGTGTGTGTGTATGTGGTAGGTAGACGAGAAAGGGTTTTTGACAGCTCAGTCTCCATCCCCACAGACCAGTGTTCCCTGCATCTCATTTTCCCAATCCACCTTCCCCACACTGCTTTCTAACGCCAACCATAGTATGAAGGCCCTGACCCAGAGCTACCCATGGCCCCCACTCTCTCCTGAGTTTGGGTCTAGCTCCTCATGCTGCGACATTCCTATGAAACAATGGGTGTCTTGAGGAGAGGGAAGCTAATGGGGATAAGGTATTAAATAGCAAATTCACCCTCTGGGGATTTATTTAATGTAGGTGGTAGATGTTTGCATATCCGGTTTTGATCATTTCTTTTTTTCAGTAGATAACAGAACCTTGTTCAATCAAAAACACTCAGAAGTAGGGCCACCACTTGGAGAGGCCATGAGACCTCAGTTTTCCATATTTTCTAGACACTGTCCCTTCAGCACTTGAAGGACCAAAGTGTTGCAACCTTACCCTTCGAAGCAAAGGTGCCTTATGAGGGAGGGGACCTCCTCACTGGACCAAGCTAGACTGGCAAATGTAGCTGTACTTTCATGGCTAAGATTTTAACTCAGGTCCAGTCTTTTAAAATGAAAGACATATGGAGTGTGTACAGAGTGCCAGAGGTGGCAGCATGGCTCTCTTTTCCAGTTATCTTCCCCAGCTACAAGATGGATGACCCCGTGACCCCTGTTGATCCAGTTACCCAAGGTCAGCTCACACATCATTAAAAGGAGACAGTTCAAGCCATGGGCACTTTCCCCTGAACACCCAGTGCTGCTTTGCCGTTAGCATCACGCGCTGTTCCGAATCCTCTGGGTTTACTGGAATTATCCACTGCATTTGATTCCTGGGGATTCATGTTAAAAGAGAAATTTAAATAACATCCTTGAAGAGGCAGTGACCTGGAGGTGACTTTCCTACCCCCAGCCCAAGTTATATCCACCTAAAACAGCCTGACCTGCCATCTTGATGCCTGCTGTCAACTCCTATCTGACAAAAGGCAACCAGAACAAGGGCTGTGCTGCCCCAGCTTGCCTCATCAAAGGCAAGGAACAGCCGGTTGGATTGTTCGCACAGGGTCATGGTAGACCCGGGAAACACACATTTTACAGGTCTCTTCCTGGGCCCGATGACATCACTTAGGTAGCTGGAAGTCAGCCCTAGCGGGAATATTTCCATAATGGAAGTCAGTGAACCCACAGTCAGGGTTGTTCCTGCCCCTCCCCGACCCTTGAGGCTTCCTCAGCGTTTACCAGCATGCACTGCTTCACTGCCATGGTCCTTCTGAGGCTTCAACACTGATCAATGCACACCCATACACCCCCTTGAGTTTGCTTCATTGCAATTATTGCAAAACTTCCTGAATTGCAACAAAATAAAGACACATGGCATCTCTTGGTGAGAGCTTGGGCCTCCATCCCATTATCAAACTTTCTAGAACTATCTCTCATTCATCCATTAAGGCAATTCTCAAGCCCCACCCCACCTCCCCCAACAAAAACCTGCCATCGAACAAGCTAGTCTTTATTGCTGCCTTCTCTGGGCTTCCTTGAAATCACATTTTCCAGCCTACAGCAACCTCCCCTGCCCGGAGGAAGCCTAGAAGAGGGTGCCAGGTTAGATCGGGTTTCCTTCTGTTTTCGTTTGCAGCCTTTCACAGACTTATAGTCAAGAACTGCCTTGTTCTATGATTCTTAAGAGGCTTCGGGCTTATGCAAGGGCTTGCATCCAGCCAAGAACTTACAGCGCTTGATATGTCCTTAGACTTTGTGGCTCTCCTTGGTAAAAATCAAGGGCACTTGGACAGGCTCAAGGTTGTGCCTAAGCTCAAGGTCTAAGCCTCTGCCTGGGCCAGGGTGAATTGTGAACTTTCTCTCTTGCCACAGAGAAAACAGAGAGCAGAGAGCAGAGGTCAGCAGGTGGCAAGCCACAAGCTGACCTAGGTTCAAAGCTGACTAAATGTCCTTAGCACCTCTGCACTTTGGGGACTGTCAACCTAACATAGACATATCTGGCCTCTTGGGAAACCATATAACCAGTGCTTATCTGGAAGCAGGGATTTTCCCTTTGCACTGTTGTAGTTAGCACTTGAGTTTAGTCTTCCACATAGCAGACCCGAGAATAATCCCCAGAACTCGCACGGTATTAGGAGAGATCCAACTCTCACAAAGTTGTCCACACACTTTCAAACACACACACACACACACACACACACACACACACACACACACACACACACTGTTTTTATTTTTAAAAAGAAGCAGAGCCCTAAACCACCACCGCTACCCTCTCCCAGAGTCCTGCCTTCTCCCTTATTCTGCTCCCTGCTCCTTGAACTCATGTAAGCTCCTCTCTGATTTTCACTGATTATCAGACCAGGAAAACAGGAACACCTGCCTCCTTAGAATAAATGTCTTATGACCAAAGATGCTTAGAAGTCCAGGAGCAGAGCTAGGGAAGTTGCCCTAGGTTGCTGGACAAGACGGTAGATAGAGAAAAGGAGATAGATTTAGAAGCCTGGGACCTTCCCACACCTAAACTGTGCACCACAAGTAATCGCATGCTCCAGCTCTTCAGGAACTCACTTTGTAGACCAGGCTGGCCTCGAACTCAGAATTCCGCCTGCCTCAGCCTCCTGAGTGATGGGATTAAAGGCGTGTGCCACCACTCCTGGCCAATCATTTAAGTCTTAACAGTGGGAGATAGCATGTGCCTCAGCTCATCAGAACCACCACGGCACCGTGCTTGGAGTTCAGAGGAAACCCACAGGATCGGCGTCCCCTGCCCACTCCAGCCAGCGGCCATCTTCTGTCTTACTTTCAGTGGATGAGCGGAAGTGGTAACGGTCAGGGTGGAGATGATAAAAGCAGCAGGATTTGTGTGCAGCAGATACTTGTGTGTACACGCACATGAGTGTGCTTCGGCACGCCGGCAGAGGCTTGGAGAGGAGCAGGATCCCACTGTGGTTGAGCCGATGGGCGGATGAAAAGAGACAAGGAAGGTTGCTCACTCCTCAGTAAGTCATCAGAAGTCGCTCCAACTGCGTCACCAACTGCGAGGTTAGAAACCTCTAATACAGTGAAAGCCACAGCCAAATGAGCCTGGACTTCCTGGTAACCAGCTTTTCAGTAAAACCGTGTGTTCATGTTATTCCTGTGTCTCTGAACACTATCCAGACCCGGTGAGCTTTTCCATTCAAAGATTTTTCAAATCCGTTTTCTTTGGCAAATGTCGTCTGAATGGGGACATCAAGTTCCTATTCTGTGGTATAGGACCTGGCAGATAGTGCTCTGTGTGTGTGTGTGTGTGTGTGTGTGTGTGTGTGTGAGAGAGAGAGAGAGAGAGAGAGAGAGAGAGAGAGAGAGAGGCCTGAAGCAACCTTTTACGGGCATAAGCACATAAGCCAAGATTCAATTTGGCAGCCCCAAGGAACAGCTTAGCACCATGATGTACCCACCCAGCTCAATTTTGCACAACCAGAAAAGAAAAAAAAAAATCTATCATGGCTCCACACTGAGCTTTGAGATGAAAGCAAAAATTTCCTGACCCACAGGACAACGTAAAACCATCGAAGCAATCATGAGTGAGTAAGCAGATATAGAAACTTGGTGGCTCATCCTCAGCTGTTACAAAAGAACAAAACTTACATTTCTGATAGCTGGAAGAACTGTACTACACTGTCCAACTGTCACCACACTGTACCTCGAGAGCCCCGAGTAGCTCAGTATTCAGTTTTTAACACCTTTGGTCCAGGGCCTAAAAGGTCTCCTGTCCGTAGAGGTTAGACCTGGGGCCACTACAAGTTAGAGCTGAGTGGATATCAGAAACTATGTGGACCCGAGAGGTTGCTCCTAGGGAAGGAAGGAGAACATCTGAACTCAGATGCCAGGGGCTCTGAGTGACCTGGGTCGGGTTGAAGCCCAGAAACCCTTATGTTTGCTTCCTAGAAATCCCTGTGTTCTGTGAAATTTTCTGTTTCTGTTTTATTTTTTCAATCATTATCAAAGAATACTTTAGTCGCATCTCTTCTGCTATTGACTAACCTGTGTTCCTCCTCAAATTCATCCTTTGACACCATAGCAGCCAGTGTGACTGTATCTGCAGATAGGCCACTGCCACAGTCCATCTGGGATGACATAACAACATACCTTAGGCTTGGTTGCTATCAGAACTGAAACATGTTGCTTACGGTTCTGAACACAATAAAGTCCAAGATCAGATGGGTCCCCTGTCTGACAGAGGTGGGCTTTCTGCTGTGGAGCAGCCCCTCCTCACTGCAGGTTCCAGCAGGTTCCTTCAGACTTATTTTACATGTGTACTAAGCCCTTGCAAGATGCCTCAGTGGTAAAGTTATCTGTAGTCAAGGCCCATGGCCTCAGTTCAATCTCTGAGACCCATATAATGGAAGGAGAGAACTGACTCCCATAAGCTGTCTCTGACTTCCACATACATGCCATGATCCCTGGCAAACACACACACACACACATACACACACACACACACACACACACACACACACACACACAAATAATTTTTTTAAATAGGTGTGAAATGCAGGAAAGAACACACAGATAACAGCAGGTCTTTAATAAATAGTTAAGGTTGAGTGGGAGAGAGCCCTGATACAGAGAGTAAGTAAGTACTCCCATGAGAACATTCAGAGAATGTTGTCTCTGCACATGCTCAGAGGAAAGGACAGAGCAGCTGTGCTCAGGCCACTCAGCTTGGGGGGATCTTGTTCTCACTGTCTGAGAAGACTAAGAAATCTTTGCTTCCAGGAATATGAAGTGAGTCCCACACCATTAAGTTGAGGGAGCAGATGGTGAATGAAACATCTTCATTATCAAGTGTGTTCTCTGTCCAGGACAATGTAACAATTAGTATTTTGCCTGAGGGTTGCATGGATTTGCTGATTATATACCAATGGACAAGAAACTATCACTAAGGACTATGTCTCATACTCCTTATTGCTTATAGATATACAGAGACTGATAGATAGACAGACAGACACCACCACCACCCTCACACACACACACAGAACTATAAACCCAGCTGATCATCTGGTTGGTACAGCAGTGGTCCTGGGAAGACCTGTGCTTGACTATATGCTCCACTTGCTCACGTGATCCCTCCATCCTCCTGCTGACAACAGCTCCTCTGATTGGAGGAAGGCTTTGGGTGCCTGCTTTGTTCCACTCTCCACTGACTTCTCTGGGTAGCCTTGATGCCCTGAATAGGAAGCCACTCACACCAGTCCAGCCAATGCCCATCCATCTCCAGGAGAGGGGGTGGGGGAAGATGGTGGAGGGAGGACAGTAAGGGACACAATTAAGTGACAAATCAATGATTTGGAGCTAAGGTCACAAAGGTGACAGAGACATCATTCTCAGGGCTAAGGGAACAAAATGTCTATGACGATGGACCACTGAGAAACTTCTCAAAATTCTACCAAGCATAAGAATAAGGAAGCACAGCCGGGTGTGGTGGCGCACGCCTTTAATCCCAGCACTTGGGGGCAGAGGCAGGTGGATTTCTGAGTTCGAGGCCAGCCTGGTCAACAGAGTGAGTTCCAAGACAGCCAGGGCTACACAGAGAAACCCTGTCTTGAAAAAAAAAAAAAAAAAAAAAAGAATAAGGAAGCACAATACAGATTGCTTAAGAAAGCAAAGCCATGAGGGTGGGTGGGGATTGCAGGAGAGGGCTGACATGCAGAACCTGCCCAGTGCCCAGGAAGAGGAAAGCTAGATATACCATCAGCTCTGGGCAAGAGAGGTGGGGGTCAAGCAGGATTAACCATCAACTCCTCTTCCTCCACCCGGGGTTTCATCCCCAGATGCCGCTCTGCAATGGGGTAGCCAGGCTGGGTGAACTGAAATAGACGACGATGAGCAACTAGCAAGCCTCACCACCCCATGGAAGAGTACTGCTCTACTGCAGAGCGCTGCGCCATGGAAGAGTACTGCTCTACTGCAGAGCGCCGCGCCCTGTCTCGCTGAGAGAGGCCTATTAATGTAAGGTGTAGATTAGGTACGATGTGCAGCTAGCTGCCATGTGACACTTATAGTCTCTCCTGGTCAATATTAATGCCTAAGCACCCTGGTTACACTTTCTTAAATGGGCTGCTCGTGCTTAGGAATGTCACCCAGACTGGAGAAATTCTCAATAAAATCTGAAAGCTGACTTTTATATTTGAGCAAATGGCTCTAGTCACTCGAAATGTCAAGATGACATAACCCAGGAATTCACATTTTGACCTCTACAGAGTCAAAGATCAAGGGCCCAGTTTTGGCCTAGGTTCCAACAGTGAAATTCAGCTTCCATTTTAAAATTCAAAATTGTGCCTTCAACTTTCCAGGGTTTTTTCTTCTTCTTCTTAAATTTTCCCATTTTCCCATTTATAAATCTTTGCCAAGGTTCGAGGGCCGAGCCATCAAGTTGAACTTGATCTTGTGAGGATGCATAGGTTTGAGTCTAAATACAGCAGTCCTATGTACCCATCAAGATTTATTGTCTATTTATGGCCACGTTTGCAAGGACAGAGGTTTAATAGCCCCTGCTTCTTTACCAGAAACCATGCAGACCCAAATAGTGTGGTTTTGACAATGTTTATATTGAAAAGAAATGTGTTATTCTCCGATGCTGCTCTGGATGAAGTGATCCTGTGTGAGTGTGTTTCTCATAAGTTTAGAGGCTGCTAAATATGACAAGGGGATTGTCCCTGGTTGGCAAATGAGGATCAAGGTTGAGGTCACACCTAGTCAACAGCAAAGGGAAGCCAGAGTCTTGGCTCAGAGCACCTTGCACTAATGCTAACTCTGCCCAGGACAGGAAGCACAGAGGACAATGTATCCCAGAAGATGTGCAGGGCATACCATCCATGCCCACAGCTGGTGGATACTGTGAAGAGGATCATAGATTTGGGGCCCATTCCATGCCGTCTTCTCAACTGTAACCTCACAGGGAACATCAGCAGTTCTGCTAAAGAAGGACTGGCCTACATCCTGCCAATTACCTTGCTTATGAGGTAACACATTGCATTGCTATACAATTCCCATCTGTCGCAGGATATCTGATCACACTGTGAACCCCGAGATTGTGTTATTTACTGAAAAACTTGTTTCAAGTTGTGGTGTGGCTCAGCCCTAACACACATCTTTAATCCAAGAGCTTTCTGTTTCAACACAGTAACCAGGATTAAATGAAGTCAACCATAGGTCAAGAGGTAGGACAAGCAACCAGTTGACAGGGAGTGAACATAGGGGGAAAAAAAATCATAGAGAGTAAGAGGAAGTCAGGAGGACGAATAGAGAGACACACGGGAAGCAGAAGGGTCGGGCATTCCATTTGAAGGGTTTTTAAGGAGAGCTGGTCTTTCCTTTTGTGTTGTCAATTGAGTAGGAGGAAGGTCAGCTGGATGCTTTCTCTGCCTCTCTAAGCTAGTAGGCCTTCACCCCATCATCATCATTGGTAAAATCGAATGAGTGAGATTTTGTTAAAAACAACACTCATCAATACTCAACATCCATTCCTCTACCCGTCTTTTACAAGTACTTTAGATCCAAGGCCTAAAAAGTTAGAAACTACATCTCCCGAGCACCTCTAGAAGTGAACCGTCAGACATGTGTTCATCGTATCCAATCAGAGTCAAGAGTGGTGATTAAGCAGTAAAAGGAAAGCTTGTCTTGAGAGTCCCTGCTGATAAGCCTGGTCTTGAAGTCATTTGGAGTCTCTGAAGTATCTTGGCTTCCTGGATGACAGGGATGGGACC
This sequence comes from Mus minutoides, assembly GCA_902729485.2. NCBI lineage: Eukaryota > Metazoa > Chordata > Mammalia > Rodentia > Muridae > Mus > Mus minutoides. The sequence goes on along the minus strand of LR749802.1, from coordinate 1,344,402 downwards.
ATCCATTTGGCTAGTGTTTATCACAGCAGCTAGGGTTGTGCTCTGGAGTTGGTGGTGACCATGGTGTCTTTTAGATTGCGGGAATTCGTGGTTTCAATTCTGTACTTTAGGTTTGAGACTTCCCAACCAGCCAACCAATAGCCTGCTTTCTTGGCCTTCTCAATAGTTTTATACAACATTTGACATTTGAAGAAGTAAAAAAATAAATAAATAAAACTGTACTCATTTAAATGATGTTGCTTTCTGTGAATAAGAATTGAATGGTCCCAGGAAAGAAAGCCCAGACAGGAATAACACATGAATTGATCACTCATTGTGAGTTAAAAAGTAGAATTGGCAATCTATGTAACTCTTTCACTTTAATTTTCACATGTTGGGGTAAGGGAGGTAAGTTACTTCTTCAGGTCCCACAACAGTGAGGATCTAGTACAGAAGACATACCTTCGATGTCCAACATGCCTCTAGAGGTACCACTGATGCTCTGGAATGAGTGCTTCTCCAGGGCACAGATACACTTAAAGGTGACGGTGGAACAACTTGTCTCACTTGCAGTAGCTTGCAAGTTGCCATGTTATATTTTCAGATGGTTCATGGTTATGAGATAAACTTAGAAGATCGGTGCTTTTTGACCTTAGAGTGACAAGCAGAGTATGTAACAATGCAGGGCATTTACAGTGTCAAAGGCAGATGTCGTCAGAAAGATTCAGCTACATTTCAATTCCTCTCAAAATAGTTGCCAGCGAGCAGGTGACTCCCTTAAGCTCCTCACATGGCCACATCACTGCACTCAGGGGAACTCTGAAGGACATTTATACTTGAACTTGACCTTGACCCTTCAGCTTCAACGCCTCTGAGTAGGTGAGAGGGGGTGTCCGTGAGCACCTGCTCATCTCTACTTTGCACCCATAGCTGGATCATTCATCAAATTCCAGTGAGACTGGTAGCCTCTGTGACCTTGCTACAAATAACATCTGTCCACACCTGCATTCCAGTAAGGCCTGCTCAGAGACTTCATTCCTCTGATCTCCCAGGTGCCATTTCTCCATATTCAGATAAACAAGCCATTCTCCCCATCAGTGCTGCCTGTCTTTGTGACAAACAGCCACTGTGGCCCCTCCTCCATTGGCACTCTCCCCACTCTTCCTCAGCCTGCTGTTCCCTTGGGAGAAGCTTTGAGCTGAAGGTTGGCAGTGCTCCCAATCCTGCCCTCTTGAATCCTTGACCTCTCCTTTCCACAGACGTCATTCTCTTCTCTCAAGGAGTTATCTAGTAGCTGGGTAGGCAATATCTCTAATAGTTATAATGCAACCACCAATTGGAACATGCTTTTAGAACATAGCCTTTCTTCCTCCCAATGGGCTATCCCCACACCTCCCTGTCTTGGTTTCCATCCTTGCTCTACCATCCTGCACCTTTCTCCTGTACAACCAACTGAGGTTCAGGAGTGGCTTCAAACATTTTCCTATAGCATTCTAAATCCTACCTTTTCTTCCATTGCTCTCATCTTGGAGGCAATTTAAATGCCAGTTCACCTCTTGGTCTGACTTCTTTACCACATGGCAGAGAAGCAGAAGATTGGTTGGAGGGAAATGTTGATTGGTTCTTTTTTCCTTCCTTTTCAAAATCGGAACAGGCCAAGGTTGAAGAGATGGCTCAGTGGTTAAGAGCACTTGTAGCTCTTGCAGAGGATCTGAGAACAATTCCTAGTGCCTGGTAGGACTGGGTGGTGGAAACCATCCACAAACAAAAAATTTAATGGAAATAAGATGAGTCCTATCTTGGTATAGGATAAAGATTACCAGATTAATAGAAGGAGAATCAATGGGAAAATTAACTTAGATAACCATGTGTTCCTAGCAAGGGGTAGAACCCACAGCCACTCACAATCCCACTTCAACCTTCACAAAAAAAAAAAAAAAAATCAAAATCCACCACATTGAGAATAGGCAGTCAGGGCTTCAAGCATTTAGGAAAGCCCTCTCCTATCTTGGTGTCACTCAAGAACCATCCAACCTTGGGGACTTACAGGTGAAATGAGAACACCTCAGCAGCAACCTTTGTTACCCAGAAGGTTAGTGCACAGTTCTATAGACATTAGCCTGTCCAAGTGGCCTTATAAAGGGGCCTGCCATCTTTATAAGCTTCCTGCCTTACAGGCTGTGCCTCAAAGGTCCTTGGGAAAGAAGAGTCTCCTGTGTTGATGAAGAGTTGGCTTTTGTTATTCCTTCTTTAAAACAGACATTGAACTAAGAATAAAATGAAATGAAATGTAAATGAAGAAAATATCTAATAAAAATTGAAAAAAAAAAGAATAAAATAAAATGAAATGAAGTGATTGCCCATTTTGGGTTGCTGAAGTGGATGCCCAGTATACAGAGGACTGGGGTGATACCCAGATAGTAGACAAAGGACAGAGACTCCCATAAAAGACTGCACCAGTCTGGAACTTTATTTTTCCTGAAGAAGATGCATAAGGGCCTTAAATCCACAGGAATAGTCAATACTTAGTGCTGGGGGATTACCTGGTTGTACCAAGTCAGGCTTCCTGCTATTTGGGTCAGAGAAGTACATGGTTGGGAGGGGAGTATGCCCACGAACAACAAGGTCAAATAAGGGAAAGGAAAGTCAGAACAATATGGAAGAAGGTAGCCTCTAAGACCCACCGTGACCTCAGCCATTCTCCTAGGAATCCTACCCTGAACTTGGGCCTTCCAACTAGAAGATGCCATAACCTCTCAGAACACCATGTCATATGGAAGGCAAGCAAAAAGACACCAGTCACAAGTTCAGGATGCTGACCTGGCCATTAGAACTTCAATTCTTGTCTTAGTTTTGTGTTATTTCCTGTTGCTATGATAAAAATATCCTTTAAAAAAGCAACTTGGTTCACAATTCCAAGTTATGGTTCTTTTCTCTCTCTCTCTCTCTCTCTCTCTCTCTCTCTCTCTCTCTCTCTCTTTCTTTTTTTTTATAATTGAGTCAACTTGAAGAACTTGAAGCAGCTAGTCACATCCACAGTCAAGAGCAGAGAGAAAGTAAAGGCACAGAGACTGGTACTTATCTCACTTTCTCCACCCTTACACAGTTCAGGACCACCTGCCTGGGGAATATTGCCACCCATGGTGGACAGATCTTTCCACCTTAATTAATATAGTCAAGATAATGCTCCACAGGTCAACCCAGTCTAGACAATCTCTCACTGAAACATTCTTCCCATGTGATTCTAGATTGTGTCACATTGACAATTAAAATTTCCCATCACCCCTCATCAGCAGGTGAGAGCTCAGGTCACTCACTGCAGTGGAAGAGGAGTGTGAAGCAGATGCACCCCTCTTCTGTGTCCAAGTAGTCCCAGCAATGGTGCCCTGAGCATCCTGTCCCATGGAATATAAGTCTCCTCTGCTCTCTTCTCAAGCAACTGTAAGATTGCTCTTTCCTACTCTTCGTTGACAAGCATGCTATAGGACAAGCCCTAATGTCTTCTTATTTCTCAGAGACTGCCTTGATAAAGGGTCTGTTTCTTCTGTAACAACAAGACAGGAGTCTCGGTAATGGACATTTAAACAAAATTAAGCAACATCTGAGTTGTGTGGTCCCATTTTACGAAAACAATTCCCCCTGGCAAACAATTTCCTCATCCTGTCAGGCATCCAGGCAGCACAGGTCCACACCCCTGGCCTTGGCAATTTGTCTACAGACCTGCAGAGCCTGTGGCACCTGGGCATTCTCACCAGAGAGCTAAAAAACAAAAAAAAAGGAATCAACAAGTCAAGCTACAAGCCTGCCTTGGCAAAGAGAGATGTATAAGTGCGGCTCATCACAACAGAGTGAACCCTTGAACACAATCCTCATTCTAACCACAAAACTAGTACTACTCGGCCACTTCTAGGTGCTTCCTTCTCTTTTTACCCCTGGAGTCTTTAGCCACTGCCCCAATCCCCAGCTTTAAAAAAATATATATATTGCACTTGGAATTTTTGCTCCAATTATGGAATTAGGGTTTTGGGGGGAAATCTGTCTTTTAGACAGTAACTGTAACAAAACTTCTAAGGAGCTCCAGGCTCCTTCCTCTTTTGCCCAGGCAGCCTTAAGGTTCTATTCCAATTGACTCAAGCTTTTCAAGCTGGTATCTGAAATGGTCTGACACCCACTTCATTAGCATCAAGGGCTAATTTCGTTTGAAGGGAGTTTAAAGCAGCCAGGACTTAGATTCTGGGGTTAATTGGTCTGTTTGCCACTGTTTGTCAGAACTGTATTGAAAGAACATCTTCAAAGCCAGGCTGTGATACTGGCTCCCACACTGTCTGAAATGTTTCAGATGTCTTTATCAGTGCCAAAAGAAAATGCAGTGAGTGAAATGGCCTTTTTACTCAATTAGTCCTGAAAACCAAAAAAGGGAATCCATGTAGATAGATAATGAGAATCGACACAGTGGAATTAAGGTGCATGCTCAGAGAAGAGTGCAGCTTTTACCAACAGCGAGCAATGGGAGATTCCACCTGCCCCAGCCTGCTGCCCTCAGCCCACAGTACCACGCCACCCTGGAAGCTCTTCTTGTCTCCTGAATCCTTTCCATCCTAAAACCCCAGTGGATTGGAGTCTACCAGTTGCTTAGCAACCCAAGGGCCAATTGGATTCAGTTTTAAAATGTCAACATCTGCATCTTATTCAAAGTTATTTTTTAATTCAAAAATTTATGGCCTGAGACAGGGAAGGAAATATATACTTTTAAAAAAAATCGTATTTCCCTATACAGCTTCCTCCTCCTGGCTCCTGTCCTCCAGCAGATCACAGACAGCATGGCTGCTTTTCAGAACCTCCAAGTCTACAGTTCTGTTTCCCATTTCTTTTGGAAGTAGAGAGAAGCAAAAAGAGGGAGCAAGGTGGGACCCCACATCTAGGAACCCAGCAGGAATGGAAAATGAAACTATATCTTGTTTTACAATTAGGGGTGCTCTGAGCCAGACAGAAAGTCTATCTCAGCCTCTATTATATAAAAAATTACAACGACTGTGGATCCGAGCTTATACACATATCTGATGGCAACCAGAAGAAGTGGACTACCATTCTATGATGGATTGTTCTGCTTACGCCAAAATATGGCTACTTCTTCCTCATATGCCCCCAAACCAAACTACAACACACACCTCCCAAATGAAATCAGACAAGTCATGTAGCAGGGAAACCACAATAGCACACATCTAAGAAAGAATTAACTTTATACGGTCTACAAGTGTCTTACCTTTTAAGGCCCTCAGCCTCCGACACATGAAAGCCGCCCCTCCCTGCGGTGTTGTGTCGGGCCTACTGTGCTCTGGGGAATCACGACTTCCAGTTCTTGCCCTTATTGAGATTCCCTGGTGCCAATATGTTTGTGCGCTATGTGGGGGGAAATGAAACAGAAACCCCCCATGGGGGGGGGGGGGAATCAGATTTGGCAAGCTCGGGAGCAGAGGCAACCTCAGAATAACACCTTTCTGTAAGAAATCCAAATGGTTTACAAACAGATGCTATCACTCCCCTGGCCTCTGCTAGAATGAACACATTAGCCTGCCTGCCTGCCTGCCTGCTGGACCATTGTAGAGGTCAAATTACCTGCTGGAGAGAAAAGGAAACCCTAAATCACTGGATGTAAGAAGAACTAGCCAAGTGGGACCTAAGCAAGGGGGCAATGGGAACTTGCTATTCCAGGGTAGGGTCTCCTTCCTTGGAGGCGTGAGAAGTGTGTGAGCTAAAAAAGAACTGCAGGATGGGAAAACAAATACCAGAAACAAAACCCATGGACACATCTTGCTCACCTTTCCACAGAGCACCCAAGCCTTGGTGAGACTTGAGCCATTCCTTCCTTGCCCAGAGCAGAGATCTTATTACCGTTATCTCTGCTTCCACGACTACAAGTGTTGTCATTACTTCCCCATGGATAGGGCTCTGCTTTACAAACACAATAGAAGACTGTGTGCACCACACTTGCCCTCTAACCAGAAGGGCTGGCTTCAAAGGGGGACGGGAGAAAGAGAGGAAGGGAAGGAGGGAGGGAAGGAGGGAGGGAAGGAGGGAGAGAATGAGGAAGGAAGGGATGAGAGAGCCTGGGCTGCGGATCAGGAGCAGCCTGAGCTGCTAAAGGAGGCTTTCAGAAAGAACTCTATGGTAGCACGCGTGAAGGCCCATATGTGTGAGTGTGCGTGTGCATTTAAAATGCCACGGCTAAAGCAAAGCACTGAATGAGCATCGTGTCAGAGGGAGAGATCTATTTTACTGGCTCATTTCCTCCCTTCCCCAAGCCCCCAATATGTTTTGGGCTCAAATCTTTGAATGTGAGGAACAGAAGCCTGAATCATGATAAACAAGAATTCATTATAACTCTGACAGTGGCATATCCCTGGCCTCCAAAGAACCCCGTCTGCTAGCCCAGACTGCAGACACTTTTCTCATCCAGAAAAAAGCTGCAGAGGGTTGGAAATGGGGTTCCCTGGGGCCAATTTGTCCTGCTTGCCTGCCACCGGTGGGTGCAGAAGGAAACCTGCTCATGGAGCCTCTCCAAGCCTGTGTACACACATATGCACACACGCGCGTGCACACACACACACCAAGGAATAGTCAGGAGCACAGAAAATATAGCTTGTTAAATATGCTGATCCCATCTCATAAGCCTCACTTCTGTTATTCTCCCCCTTTCCTTCTCTGGGATGGTATCAAAGATCCTGAATGGTCCATCTAGGCCTGAGCAAGAAATATAGATCAGGGTTATAGCAGGCCTGCTCCCCAACGGCATATGTCCAGGAAGCTACTTAATAGAATTCTGTTCTATTATCCTCTGGCATGCCATGTTCCTTTGTCATACTGGAGCTCAGTACTACAAGGACTTAGCATTTAGCACCACAGTAACTAAGCATTATGAAGACTCAGCACTAAAATACAAACCAAGCTTTGCTTTCCTTCTCTCTTGTTGAGACTCTCCTAGAACCCTGTACCTGGATCGTTTTTGTCAGGGGTGCACCACCTTGGCCAGCTTCACATTTTCCTTTACTTGTTTTAAGACAATATTGTTAAGATTCATTTAATTTTTAACTCTCTCTCTCTCTCTCTCTCTCTCTCTCTCTCTCTCTCTGTGTGTGTGTGTGTGTGTGTGTGTGTGTGTGTGTGACATGTAAGTACAGGTGCCAATGGAGGTCAGAAGAGGGCCATAGTTCTCCTGGAGCTGGAGTTAAAGACAGTAAGCTGTTGAATGTGGGCACTGGGAATCAGATTCTGGACCTCTGAAAGTGTTAGCTCTTAATTACTGAGCCATCTCTCCAGACCCCAAATAATGTCATTTTTTTCTTTTTGAGATCTAATTTACATCCCTTATCATGAATACTTTTAAGCATACACTCATAATTCCAGAAGGCCAGTCTTGATTACATGAGGAATTTAAAAACGTGACCTATAGAGATCCTATGTTAATGAACAAATATAAGAAATAAATCACTTTTGATCAACTAGGGCAAAGGCAGACAGATTTCTGTGAGTTATAGGCCAGCCAAGGCTATTAAAAACTGTGTCAAAAAAACAAAAACAACACACACACACACACTTTTAAAGAGCAACAGCAATGGTTTTAGCACACTTGTAAGGTGTATGATTGAAACAATCCCAGTATAATTTTTATCAGCTGCTAAAAAGCCCTGCTTGCTGCTGCTTCTTCTTCTTCTGAAGTGTTTTCTAAACAATTCAGTCCTCAAGACCTATAACCTGTTTGTTGCATATAAATTAAACATATCCCTGGATTTTGCCAACCCCTGTAACACTAGCCTCCTACAGATCACTGGGCAGCCAGTTCCCATCTGAACAAGGGACCCAGTAACAAGAGACTAAGATCCCCTCCACCTTCCTGAGAGTTCTGGTAAGTCAATATATCTCCTCTCTCAGTCCCACTTACCCTCAATCCTGAAAGAGCTGGGTCCCAGCCACCTATATCTTCATGGCTTTCCTCTTTCGGGTCTCAAAGATTTGATTCTTTTGTTCACCGAATTGTGTCATCCTCTGAGGCTGGTGAGACAGGGGCGGCTGCCACTCCAAAGGTCACAGGGCAAAAGGAAGTAATCTTTTCCCAAATAGAGGCTAACTCCTCCAGTCCCTCCCCCATTCATCTGCACCTGCAGGCACAGCTCAGAGGCCTCCCACAGTGGTGTGCCGGAGTAATGCCTCCTCTCCCTGCATAGGAAGGAGTGGGGGTGGGTTCATCAGCCTTTACAAATATATAACTTTTTTTTTAATTTATAAAATTTCTGAGCTCTTGGCACAACAAGGCAATAGCAGGTAAGACCAGCCGCTGTGGCTTCAGGGACGAGTCTGAGTCCTGGCTCTGCCACAGAATAGTTAATTTGGGTTGCCGGACATCTTTCTACTCTGAACTTCAGTTCATTCTGTGAAATGGAGCGCTAATTCTAACACGCCAGGGTGAGCTTTCCCTTGGCGCTTCACTCAACTTCCGTTTTTATTTCATCTAATTAAAAAGTTGAGATGGGAGAGTTTGGAAAGAGGCAATGAAAAAGGAGAAATGGTATAATTATAATCTCAACAACCAAAACCATTTTTTTTTAATGTGAGGGAGTTAGCAAGTCAGCTCAGTGGGCAGAGGTACTTGTTGCTGAGCCTAATGACCTTGGTTTGATCCTGAATCTCTGCATTGTCCTCTGATCCCTAGACAGATGCGCTACGCGCATACCCATGCAAATACACCCAAATAAATAAACATAAAAATTTTTTTTTAAGTTGAACAATGGCTTAAAAGTTGAGTGATTAGCAGGGTACAAAAACAATCCCAGAATCCCCCTTACAGTGGCCAAAGTCAGACACATGGGGTCTCTCACTCTCTTGAAAGAAGACTTACCAAATAAAGGAGTCTGCAGAGGTGACCAAGGTCAGCTCCCTACACTGGGGAGAAAGAAGGGGAGCCAGTGCATTCTAGTCATCCCTGTATCAACAAAGGAGGCTGCACTGCAAATCTGAGTTTAAAGGCACCAATTAACCGTGATGATGGGGACTTGGTCAACAACCAAGAGACACACCACTGCTGAGCAGTTTACACACAGCTGTTGTCATCCTATGGGGAAAGGCAAAGCTACCATTTAGAAGATGCAGAGGCAGGCGGATTTCTGAGTTCGAGGCCAGCCTGGTCTACAAAGTGAGTTCCAGGACAGCCAGAGCTATACAGAGAAACCCTGTCTCGGAAAAGAAGAAGAAGAAGAAGAAGAAGAAGAAGAAGAAGAAGAAGAAGAAGAAGAAGAAGAAGAAGAAGAAGAAGAAGAAGAAGAAGAAGAAGAAGAAGAAGAAGAAGAAGAAGAAGAAGAAGAAGAAGAGAACCCTGTTAAAGAGGTTAAAAGATTTCATCAGGTTCATACAACTCAATATTGAGAATGAAGAATTTTACCCCATCTGCCTCTGGGTTCTGCTTTCCCAAGCAGATAAAGGCATGAGTAGGCCTTCTATACAGAGGTGCCTTCCCAGTCTTAACCAATCTGAAGTGGGCCTCAACTTACCTTGGGGCAAAGCTAAACTTGTCCTGCTTTGTTTGTTGTGAGAAATGGTGCCAATGTGATCTGAAATGCAAGTCCTTTGGTTGGACGAGGTAGCTCGCCATGCCTGTAATCTCAGCATTCAGGCTGAGGCAGGAAGATTGCTGGAATTTGGAGGCTGGCCAGCCTGGGCTACATGAATTCTAGATCAGCCTAGGCTATAGGGTGAGACCTTGTCTCAAAAGTAAACAAACAAAGCAACTATTTTAATGATCTCACTGAGGAAAATGTATCCCTGTCTCATGCCACATGACCAAAACAATTCCACTTGTAGCAACAGTTAAATAGAACATTGAAATCTTAAGTCCAGGATGAAACGGTGGAAGCAATGGAAGCAGTCCGTCCTGTTACCTCAAAGGTCTTAACAGACTGCAACACTTTACAGGTTACCTTTGTTCCTATGAAGAAAAACAACACCATTTAAAAAGCCAAAGGACAAATGAGAAGCATATTACAGAGACATACCTTCTTAACTTCATAAACATCTCCTATGAAATAAATACCAGACGTCCAACAGAAACTACAGGCTAAGGTGATGAAAGGGCTATAGTAAAGATGTGATAAAAAGTCTCTTGACAAAATTCCTAATGAAAGCAAACCATAGAGTTGGCAAAGGTCTACAAGGATTAGTAAGAGTGTGGGCAAACACATCCCGTGCCAAAGCTGCAGGCCTTGGCCTCCAGCAGGAGCAGTTAGACAGCCAGTGTTTGATTCTACCATCCTCCTAGAGATTTAATATGCACATGCTTACATATNTGTGATAAAAAGTCTCTTGACAAAATTCCTAATGAAAGCAAACCATAGAGTTGGCAAAGGTCTACAAGGATTAGTAAGAGTGTGGGCAAACACATCCCGTGCCAAAGCTGCAGGCCTTGGCCTCCAGCAGGAGCAGTTAGACAGCCAGTGTTTGATTCTACCATCCTCCTAGAGATTTAATATGCACATGCTTACATATGTAGGATGTCGTTACGTACACACATAATAGTGTCTCATTGTTCTAAGTAACAGAAGGTTAGAAGTAAATCAAACAGTATAGGAAGAAAACGGGTTAATAAATTGTGGAACAAAACTAGGGTGTTGAGTTTGTATGTGATAGGTTTATATATGATGTAGTGTGCTTATAGTGTGTGTGTGTGTGTGTGTGAGAGAGAGATATACTTGTGTGCATTTGTGTTTTTCTTGTGCGGTATGTGTGTGTGATGTTAAATGTGTATGTGTATATGATGTGGTATGTATGTGTTGTGTTTTTTTGTTTTGTTTGTTTGGGGGATTTTTTTTCTCTTTATTAGATATTTTCTTCATTTACATTTCACATGTTATCCAGAAATTTTCCCTTACCCTCCTGCGTCCCCGCCCTGCTCCCCTACCCACCCCCTCCCACGTAATGGCCCTGGCATTCCCCTGTTCTGGGGCATATAGAGTCTGTATGACCAAGAGGCCTCTCCTCCCAATGATGGCCAACTAGGCCATCTTCTTCCATATATGCAGCTAGAGACATGAGCGCAGGGGGAACTAGTTAGTTCATGTTATTCTTCCACCTAGACGGTTGAAGACCCCTTCCTCTCCTTGGGTACTTTCTCTAGCTCCTACCTTGGGAGTCCTGGGTTCCAACTAATAGCTGACTGTGAGCATCCACTTCTGTGTTTACCAGGTACTGGTATAGTCTCCCACAAGACAGCTATATCAGGTCCCTTTCAGCATTATCTTGCTGGTATATGCTATAGTGTTTATTTTGGTGGCTGGGGATTTTTGTTTTTGTTTTTGTTTGGTTTTTCGAGATAGGGCTTCTCTGTGTAGCCATGGCTGTCCTGGAACTCACTCTGTAGACCAGGCTGTCCTTGAACTCAGAAATCCGCCTGCCTCTGCCTCCCGAGTGCTGGAATTAAAGGCGTGTGCCACCACTGCCCGGCTGTATGTGGTGTGTGTGTGTGTGTGTGTGTGTGTGTGTGTGTGTGTGTGTGATATTCATTGTATATGTGTCTATGATGTGGTATGTATATGTTGTGGGGTGTGTGTGTGTGTGTGTGTGTGTGTGTGTGTGTGTATGTGATATTCATTGTGTATGTGTCTATGATGTGGTATGTATATGTTGTGTGTGTATGTGTGTATGTATGTGAGCACACACATGTGTTTTGATGCATATGCATGAATGTCCTGGTACAGGTGCCCGTGCATGAACATGTTGAAGTCAGAGAAGGACTTAGGTGACTTCTTCTATTACTCCCTGCCTTATTGCCATGAACACAATTTCTCACCAAGCCAGAAGCTCATCATTCAGATAGGCTGGCTGGCCAACATGCTCCTGGACTCCATTTGTCTACCCTTTCTCTTTATGAATTTTGGAGTTACAGGCATATAGTGTCTTGGGGGGTTTCTGTTGCTGTAGTGAAACACCATAACCAAAAAAAGCAAGTTGGGAAGGAAAGGGTTTATTTGACTTACACTCCCACCTCATAGTCCTTCACTGAAGGAAGTCAGGACAGGACTCAAGGAAGGCAGGAACCTGGAGGCAGGAGCTGATGCGGAGGCCATGAAGGGGTGTACTGCTTGCTCTCCAAGACTTGCTTAGTCTGCTTTCTCATAGTACCCAGGACCACCATCCCCAGGGAGGGACCCCACAAAAGGGCCTTCCTACATCAATCATCAATTAAGAAAATGTCCTAGAGGCTTGCCTGTAGCCTAATCTTATGGAGACATTTTCCCAATTGAGGTTCTCTCCTTTCAGATAATCCTAGTTTGTGTCAAGTTGGCATAAGACTGGCCAGTACAACTGACCCCTTGTCAACTTGACACATGAACACATCACTATTAAGACATAACCCTTCCTTTCTTTCTCTTCCCCAAGATCTCATATTAAAAGCATAAATAATCTGAAAGTCCCAGGCTTTACAAATTCAAACGCATTAAATTTTCAGTCCCTTTAAAATAGCCAATCTCTTTTTAAATCCAAAGTCTTTTAAAATTCAGTCTCTCAACTGTAAGCTCCAGTAAAATAAAAAATAAACCAAATACTTTCTTACTTTAAGAAGAAACAAAGCAAAAGCCAACTCCTAACGTGTAAATAACTCGATGTAAAATGTCTGGGATCACTCAGTATCTTCTGGGCTCCGCCAAGGGACTTCGGTTATTTCCCTGGCTCTGCCCTTTACAGCACAGATTGTCCTCTAGGTTCTGGCTGATTCTGCTCCACTCTTGCTGCTGCTCTTGGCTGTCTTCCCATGGTACTGGCATCTCCGAAATGCTGGGTCTTCTGCTGCAGCTGGCTGCACTCTCACCAATAGCTTCCCAGAGGCTCTCTTCATGATGTCAAACCTCAGCTTCTCTGCAGGACCTGGTCAATTCTGAGCCTTCAACTTCCACTGAGGCTGTACCTTCACCAATGTCCTCTCCTGGTCTCTCACAATGTCAAGCGTCAGCTGTTCTCTGTGACCCCTTCATGTCTTCAAAACCAGGACCACCTAGGGGACTCTTACAACCTTGGCTACCTCTGCTACACAGCTTCATGTTCTGACTCTCAAGAAACACTCCCCAGAAGATTTCACCTCAACGATGCTGCTCTCTTCTTAATCTCCACTAATTTCTTAGCTGTGGCAGGCCAGCACCCATTGTCCCAGCAAAGCAAAGGTTCTGGTATTTTGTCAATCACAGCTGACTCTTCAACTCCAGCCAACCAGAACCACAGAATCTTAATTCAAAATAACAAATAGCTCTGACAGAGGCTTAAGACTTCCCTCTAGAACTTCACAAACCAGTCCTTCATCTTCTGCACTGCCCTCGACATTAGAATATTCCAAACTCCCACAGAACAGCTCACCAAGCACTGAACACTCAATGGCTTTTCTTGCACAAAGTTTCAAAGTCCTTCCACAATCCTCCCCAAAACAACATGATCAGGTCTGTCACACCAATACCTCAGGATCTGGTACTCAGGATCTGGTACCAACTTGTCTTAGTTAGGGTTTGTATTGCTGCTACGTATATTTCTTTACTTGGGTGCTGGGTCTTTGAGCGCAGATCCCCACACTTGCACTCAAGTATTCTTAACCACTGAGCCATTTTCTCAGTCCCTGGAACAAAATGCTATGCAACTGTCAAAAAGGACATCAGTGGTTATATAAAAGAATTAAAGTTGCTCCCTTATCTCGAACTACCACTGAGCTATTTCCCAACCTCTATAAAGCCATCTTAAAAACAATATAGAAGTAAAGTTCTGTGGTTCTAGGTTTGATGGTAGATCTTAGATATCATACAAAGCATAAGCAACAAGAGAAAGATATGTAAATTTAATTTGATCAGCATCAAAAACTTCTGAGTATCAAAAGATATGTTAAGAAAGAGAGGACAAAGCTGAACACCATGGTACCATGATCCCAGCCCCGAGTGGCACTATAAGAAGGTATGGTCTTATTGGAGTGGGTGTGTCACTGTGGGCATGGTCTTTAATACCTAGTCCTAGCTGCCTGGAAGCCAGTATTCTGCTAGCAGCCTTCAGGTGAAGATGTAGAACTCTCAAGCAAGCCAGTAAGTCACATCCCTCCATGGCATCTGCATCAGCTCCTGCTTCCTGACCTGCTTGAGTTCCAGTCCTGACTTCCTTTGGTGAAATGTAAGCTGAATAAATCCTTTCCTCCCAACTTGCTTCTTGTTTATGATATTTGTGCAGGAATAGAAACCCTGACTAGGACAGGGACTGCGGCAGGAGGATAAAGAGTCCAAGTCCAGTTTGGGTTACATAGTGAGATCTCCTGTCTCCAGAAAGAAAGGAGAGGAAAAAGAGAAAAGGAAAGGCAAAGACTCTGAACAGATGTTTCTCTACGAGGAAATGCACCCAATTAACTATTGGGATTGGCTGCACTGGTACAGACTTTCCTTTGGTGATGATTAAAATCTTCCTAATTAGAAGGTGGCAATGCTTGCACAGCATTGTGAGTGCACTAGAAACCACTGAAATACAGGCTTTAAAATGGTTGATATGGGCTAAGGATGTAGCTCATACAAGAAACTCTGGGTTCAATTGACAACACCACATAAAAGTAGGTGTGGTGGCAAGCACGTCTCATCCCAGAATTGGTAGAAGCAGGAGGGTCAGAAGTTCAAGGTTATAGCAAGCTCAAGGCACACCTAGGGTGCATGAGACCCCATCTCAAAAACAACAGAAAGTTAATTAGTGGAAATGGTAATTTTTGTGTTATGTATATTTTACCTCAAGAACAAAAAGAAGTTCTTTATGTATCAGTAGAACTAGTCCCCAAGATAGTGGGGACTAAGTAAAATTAAATGTAAGTCTCTAACTACAGAACTATATATCATGTGCTATCATTTATATATCATTTATTATAATGTCCTTATTAATATGGATTGACTTCCTGGGAAGGCAGGCAGACCTATGCCTGAGCTGCTTTCAACTTAAGCCAAACACATTCTTCTCAAGGTGCATATAAGTGTCGAGCACTTGCTATGGGCCCTATGGTACAGATCAGTTTGGCTACCCAGCACTGCCCTTATTCTGGGCATCATACAGGCACCTTTAGGTTGAGGTTTGCATTTCCTGGCATAGACACTTCTTTTGTGCCCAGTTATAGCTACTGAGCAGGGTGCCTAGACAAGCTGCCCAGTGCAGAGTTCACAGAGAAAGTCCACACATCATGTATATCCCTCTTCATCCGAGGCTGGGCACCCCATGCTGTCAGTCAGTGAACTTAATCCAACTCTGTTATGGTCTATGCTCATATGTTGAAGGCCTAACTCCAGAAACATTAAGAGGTAGGACCTTTGGGGGGGGTGATTAGATTTTAAATAATGTCCTGAGGTAGGCCCTCCAGAGTAAGATTAAAGAGACTAGAACACTTGCATTCAGTCTGGAAAAAAATGTGTTTGGTTTGAATTTAAGGTGGGATGGGTGGAGTGGGTAGAGAGAAAAGTGGAAAAGGGAAAGAGAGAAGGAGAAAGTGGAGGGGAGAGAGGAAGAGGAAAGAAAGAGAGAGAAAGAGAGGGGGGAAGAGAGAGGAGGGAGAAGGGGGAAGAAGGAGAGAGAGATAATAAAAAGGTTTTCAAGTCTACTTGCCTAGCACAGGTGTGCAGCCAGCAGAAATTGAGAGCTGCCCTTGGGTCTAGGGTACCCCCAACTGTCTCCCACTGAGAGCATCCCACTGTTTAAGTAGCATTTTGTGTTAAAAGTTAGACATTTTCATCTAGCATCACCCCAAAACAAAAACACATCACCTGCTATTCTTGATCCCAGACTCATTGGAAAGCAAACCATTGATCAGCCCAGCACTGGAGGACTTGACAACAGAAAAGAGTTTCTCACAGGACAGCACAGAGCTGTGTTTTATGGGCAATTTCTGAGATTTTCAAGGGTAATTTCCACCATATGTTTTTCTCAGGTCACATGATGGCTTTAGCCTCTACCCCTGAGTTAAATGTGATTGCTCTCTAACTGACAGCATGGCCAGCTTCTCTGTTCCAAAAACAAGATCCAACGTTACTAGAAGATACTCTCACAGCAAACTCCCTGATCCTCTGGCTCTTCCAGTCCACCTCCTAGTAATGTCAGAAGCTACAGCCAGAAGCCTTAGCAGGGCGGCTGCCTAAACAGCAGCTGAATGACGGCAGCAGCAACAGACACAGTGCAGCACACAGGGGGAAGACTGTGAGGACTCAACCCTACACCAAGAACTACGGGCAACTAAGGGATGCTGAGAGGGGGAGAAAGAGTCTTCCCCAGGGAAGAGCACACCAACTGCTTATCTGATACCAAATGGTGAGCTCTGAAAACGTACAAACATACTGGTAACTTTATACAGACTGAGGAATATATATATATATATATATATATATATATATATATATATATATATATATACATACACTTAGGAATATATATGCATATGTGTATATATATACATAAACACATATACAACTAATGAAGAAAGGGGGGTGGATTGGGAAAAGATCAAGGAGGGGTATATGGGAGGGTTTGGAGGAAGGAAAGGGAAGGGAGAAATGACGTGATTACACCATAATATAATCTTAAAAAAAAAAAAAAAAAGACAAAAGATGGCTACTCCCATCCAAAGTGACCCCAAAATGCTTCACCTTCTCCTCCTGAATGTCCACGATCCTTATGTTTGTTACATGGGGATACAAGGAAGCTGTGTAGGTGCTCTGAGGGTGATTGCACAGAAATCTCCCACAAACTGAGGCTTAGTAGGGCTACATGATTATCCCCCTGTTCCATGTCTGAGCTGGGGGCCTGGTGGAAGGGTACATGGGCTCGGGATGGGAATCGGGTGCGGCTGGAATCCAAATCCCCAAGTTTCACCCACTTCACCATTTCGACTAAATCACTCTCATCAGCTTACCTCACCTGCATCTTTTCCGCCGGTGCTAATTTAGGTCTTCAGTTTGCATCCAATTTAGTCCCTTCTACTCAGGCAGCTTTCTTGCCTGCAAATTCCCCTGAGGAGGCCTTAAGATGACTCCTGCCCAGAAATTACTGCCTTCAGCCTGCGCGCACGAGCCCAGGCATTCCTCAGGGTCCTGGCTCCACACCATGACATCGCCAGCCCCCTTTGCCGGCAGCTTCTCCACCAGCCCACTGACATTTCGAGCCCCTCTCTAAGCCCCTTGGTAGCACAAATGCGCTTGCTTGCTTCCGTGGCTACCTGCAGCTCTTGTTATTTTCGTCATTGACTTCGTGCTGGGCTTTCTAACCACCCAATCCAACTTCCCCGCTTTCATTTCTTTTTCTGTCCTTGGAATCTGAAACATCTCCCGATTTACTACCATCTGCTACCTTAATTAATAGGCTGTTTACCTCCCCTGTAGGACCTTGCAGAGATTCTCTTGGACGCCGTCCCTGACTCTGTGGAGTTGCAGGCTCTCATTAGTCGTGGTTTATAATGGTCGGAAGTTAGATAGACTGTCGAGCGTAGAGGTTCGGTTAAACTTAATGTAAAAAAAGAGTATCCTAAAGTATTCTGTGTTTATGCGAAATAAGTTTGGACCTTGTTTAATGTCAATGTTCTAAGGGAGACAGGTCAGGAAAATATTAAACTTTCCTTGGTCTTCTCCTCCTTCCCCCTGTTTTTCTTTTTTTTTTTGAGTATTAATCTGGTTTGCTTGATATAAATTCACTGAGTTCTCTGCGCCGAAGTCTCGGGATTTTACTGCAAGCAATTTTCTTTCTACATAGCATAGTTGGGTACCTTCTACCTCCGTCCATGCCACCACCCTCATGGGCAGATTTCCACTATACCCAGTGCAATCACACAAATCTATGGCCAGAGACCAAATGAAGAGAGTGACTTTTTCAACCTGAACTGCCAATGTTCTTATATCAAAGATGGTGACTCGTCTGTAAGAGAAAAGAACTTGTGATTAGTCTTCGTTGTTGTTGAGCTGAGGAGATGGCTCGTCAGATCAAACACTTACTTACTAGGCAAGTTTAAGGACCCATGTTTGGATCCCAAGACCCACAGAAAAGCCAAGCTCCATGGCATGCATCTGTATCCCAGTCCATCTGTGAAGAGATGGGAGCCAAAGTCAAGAGGTTCTCTGGAAGCAGGCAGGCCAGCCTGACGCAGGCAATGAAGAGCAAGAGATGCTGTCTCGAAGTAGAAGGCAAGGATTGACAATGGAGGTTATGCCCTGATCACACGAGTGTGCTGTGGCATGCTCATGTTTGCACTTACAAACACACACACACACACACACACACACATTTGAAAATGACTTTTTAAAGAATTTTTGTCAGCTGGGTGATGGTGGTGCACACCTTTAATCCCAACACTCAGGAGGCAGATCTCTGAGTTTGAGGCCAGTCTGGTCTAACATATCAAATTCCAGGACAGCCAGGACTACACAGAGAAGTCCTGTCTCAAATAAACAAGCAAAAATAATTTTTTAATTGTTATGGGCCATGGTCATTATTACAAGTGTTTCTTAAAATGCAGTTGTCTGTGCTCTTTCTTTACAGATGAGGAAGGGGAGAGGGACGGTGTAGAATCCAGCAAGCCCCATCTGTGGATTAGACCCTGACTGAGAGATTCACCTCTGTGATCACAAGTGTGAATTTAAACCACCCTTACTCAGATCAAAGTGTGGATCTCCAAGCCTCAATACTCCATACTCTGAGTGGGAGTTTAAAATCAGGCTCTAAAAGGCCTGCTGGATATTTCTTTGGTGGCTAAATGAATTTTGGAAACACCAGAATTTCAAACTATCCCAGAAATATCTATTTCAGCTCTTTTTTTTTTTTTTTTTTTTTTTTTTTTTTTTTTTTTTTTTTTTTTGTCTGTCATTTGTCACAGGTAAAGCTCAAAGAGCTTCAAAAATTTGCCCAGCATTCTCAGACTGTAGAACCTTTAGCCCAGCACTGAAAAGAGACCTATAAGTTTCTGGAGCCCATGCCTTCTTCATGACAACACGGAGCCTCCATTGTGATGGGAGGCTTCCTTTTCTGTATGGGGTTGAGACTTTTTTTTTTTTTCTGAGATAGCTCAGCATCATTTTAACAAGATAAAGGTGTTTTCAGCATGCCCAAAGATAATGATGCATGTCAAAGCTCACATTATCTCTACTCTTCACAGCCAAAATGCTGGCCCACTCAACTCCACTGCAAATGAACAAGCAAGAGGAGCACGTACATGCAGTAGAATCTCACTTGCCTATGAACAGGAGTAAAGTTCTTATACACCCCACAACATGGAGGAAACTTGAAGTAAGAAATAAAAAGACAGACAGTGAGTGACAGCACTTGTGAGATGCCCAGGACAAGCAAATCCATAAAGACTGGGTGTAGAATGGCTTCTGCTAGAGACGAGGAGGAGAAATAAGAAGTAACCGTTCAATGAGAACAGGGGTTTCTGTTTAGGATAAATGGAAAGTTCTAGAAACAGATACTTCACCTTCTCTATAAGGCCACACTTGTCCTTGGCTAGAGCCTCTGACACCTACAACTCAAGAACTCCCTTATCAGTAAGGCATGTCTGACAGCTAAGACATCTTTTGCCCACCCCCATTTCTTCTCAGATAGACTCTTGCTATGTAGCCCAGGCTAATATTCCTGCCTCAGCTTTTTAAATGCTCCAGTTACATGCACACACACTCTGCCTGCCTTCTGCTGTTGTTCTGTTGATGGTGGTTTTGAAAATTAAATATGGCCAGCAAGATGATTCAGTGGGTTAAGGGACTGGTTTCATAGACCTGATGGTCAGAATTCAATCCCCAGAATCCACATAGAGGTGGAAGGAGGATACTGAACTCTATGGAGTTGTCCTCTGACATCCACATGTATACTGTGTGCCGAAATACACATGCCATGCAATAATAATAATTGTAATAAATATGTATAAAAGAAATGCGTAATGCAGAGAATGAGTGACTATAGGACCTCATGACAGTTGCTACATCTACAGTACATCCCAAATGAGGCTGAGAAACAATGAAAGAGGGAACAGAAAGGCAGAAGACCAGAATACCTACCAACCTACCTACTGCCTACCTACCTCAAGATAATCTCATGTACCTATGACAGGGATACTGAATCCATGAAATCTCAACAGTTTGGCTGCCTAAACAAGGCATGTACAATGGCCTCACCAGTCAACACAACAGCACAGAAGGAGGAAACGTCACTAGGCCCCGCCTCTCAGTGACAAGTTACAGGCAATCAAGGGCTTCTAACGGAGGGGGAGTTGGTCTTCTCCAAGGAAGAATTTATTGACAGGTTATTGAACCCTAAGTTTTTTGACAGGTTATTGAGCCTAAATGGTTATCCCTAAATACATACACACAGAAGCAACACTCAAGAGACTCAGTAGGGTGTGTGTGTGTGTGTGTGTGTGTGTGTGTGTGTGTGCTAATTATAGAAAAAGAAGTCACAAATTTAAGAAGACATTGAAGAGGAACAGAGGAAGGGTTGTAAGGGGAGAGGGAGGGATGGAAATTATACAAATAGAGTACTTAGGTATGAAATATTTAAAATGTTAAATGAAAAAGAAATAATGTTTAAATGTTATTTATTTATTTTATGTACATGGGTGTTTTGCTTACATGTATGTTTGTAAGATTATGTACGTGCCTGCAGGGCATCAGGTCACTTGAGAACAGACCATTGTAAACCTCCATATGGGCACTGGGAATTGAGAGCAGGTCTCTGGAGCAGCAGAGCGCTCTTAGCCACTGAGCCCAGCAGTGATTTTTTTTTTTTTTTAAAGAATGAACAAATAAACTAGAATGTAAATCCTTTGACCCTGAGACCATCATTCCAAACCACTTGGGCCAAATGAAAATTTTCCTTTTTTGAACAGAGTGTCTCATCTGATAAACAGGTAGCTGGCTAACCAAGAAAATGCTAGAAATCTTTCAGGCTGTGGTCCTCCAATTCAAAAGCAGATGAGGACAAGAGATAGGGGAAAGAGAGCCATGGAAAAATAGAAATAATTAATGTATGCCTTAAATTTGGCTGGAGGAGTTATTTAAGAGCCTTGTTGTCTCCTCTCCATGATCAGTATCTTCAAGAAAAATGTGATTTTTTTTAACCCTTCAAATGAAAGCTGTTCCAGCAGGAGGCTATAAAAACCCTAGGTACACAAAGGTTAGGAAACATCACAGGAGAGAGATGTGGTAGGTCTGTTTTGTCTGAGAAAGAGAAGAGATGTGTGTCTCATGTGCAAAAGAGATGTGAGTCTCGTGTGCCAGCTGGCATTGAGTTCCAGCACAGGGAGGCAGAAAGTGGAAGAGAAAAAGACCGAGATGGGGCTAGGGATATAGTTGAGTCAGGAAAGTTCTTGCCATATAAGCACAAGGACCGGAGTATAACCCCAGCATATATGTGCAAAGCTGAGTGAAGTGATTTGTAATCAGAATTCCAGTGCTGGGGAAGTGGAGGCAGGGGGATATCATTTCCTGGGGTTCACAGGCCAGCCAGCCTAGCCTTCTTGGTGAGCTGGAGGCTGGTGAGAAACCTTGTCTCAGAAAACAAGGTCCCAGAAAAATGGAAGCCAAGGTTGCCTCTACATACATACATGCATACATACATACATACATACATACATACATACATACACACACACTCTCTGCCTCTCCCTCTCCCTCTCCCTGTCTCCCTCTCCCTGTCTCCCTTTCCCTCACCCTCTCTCTCTCCCTGTCTCCCTCCTCTCCTCTCTCTCTCTCTCTCTCTCTCTCTCTCTCTCTCTCTCTCTCTCACACACACACACACACACACACACACACACACCAGACTAGACCATGATGATGCCCTATGACTGAAAGCCTTTTGTGTCACTGCTTATGTGAGGGATAGACATCCATTCCCCAACAGAAAATGAGGCAGCATTTAACCATCACAAGGAA